>JANHZU010001802.1:168579-179251 GCA_032468055.1 Acrochordus granulatus
AAAAACAGGCATCTGGACTGGATTTTTCTCAAGTCGAAGATGTTTCACCTTTAATCCAAAAGGCTTTCTCAATTCTGGAGGATAATCCTCAATAATGGAGGATGGAAGGGCTTTAAAAATAATTCCTTAAGTCAAATCAGACTAAAAATCTGGAATTTATGCAAACCAGAAGTTTAAGATTTGGATCTCATACAAGAGAGATAATATTTACCTCTTTCTTTTCCAAAAGATAAATGGCATTATTCTCTTTCAAATATATTAAGCTGATTTTAGGATAGTTGGTCATGGCTTTGGTTGGAGGCATTAACAAAATAGAATTATTGTAAGCATTAAAAAGGAGAGGTCTAATTTATTAATTACTTATAAATAGCACTTCAGCAGAAGGTATAACGTGTTTCCTTTATGTGCAGCTTTCTAAAATATGCTTTCTATTATTAAGAAGTAAACAATAAGCATTGTTTGTGTGGTTGTTTTTACTGCCCTTCAAAATGTCTTTATGTAGTAGCAGGTATAAATAGCTTTCTTGATTACATTATAGCCAGCCTAATAATCTTACAAACATTGCTTTCATGAAGAGAAAAAATACTGTTGAACCTCTCAAGTTGAAATTTTCTACCTGTCAGCTGGAATCCCATCAACTGGAGAAGTGATTTGAAAAAGAACAGAAGATAACACACAAGGATAAATTGTTTTTTTGCAAATTCACATTGACTTAAGGTATTACAGTTTGGTGTAGTGGTTAAGACACCAGACTAGAAAGTGGGAGACTGAATTCTAGTCCCACCTTAGCCATGAAAGCTGGTTGGGTGACTATGGACCAGTCACTCTCAGCCCAACTCACCTCACATGGTTGTTGTTGTGGAAAAAATAGAGAAGGAAGGAGTACTATGTATGTTCATCACCTAGAGTTATTTCTAAAAATACTAAAGGCGGGAAAAATAAAAATAGATAGACGGCCTTGGGATTTTAAGGTAATCTTATGGCCAAGTGAAGGCCAGACCTAATACTGCTTATCTTATGAGCCCTAATAAATTAGTCAATGCTACCATCTGCTGAGATGCATGATCATTGAGTAAGTTACTATTGCCTTCTACGTGGTCAGATTTTATCTAGGTTTAGTTTGGGAACTAAGGCAATGGCAGTGAGTAGAACATCCTGGTAGGTCATAATTTGAAGAGTGAACAAAATGAGAGAAATCAAAGGGAGTGGAGTCTAAAGTCATGCCAGGAAGTCAACAAGAGCCTCCATGGATTTTGCAAACCAAAGGCAAGATGCTTACGTTGAAGCACAATGTTTGGACTTTAAGAGGTTTGGTAGACAGGGAGTGTTTTTTGATGGTTAGAATCCATGAGGGCATAACCAAAGATCTGCTCTTTAATGGAAAGTAGTGTGCCACTCTGGAAGTCCTTGACTTATGATCATAATTGGGACCAGAACTTCCATTGCTAATCAGTATGGCTGTTTAGTGAGTTGCGCCCAATTGTACAACTTTATTTGCCACAGTTGTTAAGTGAATCATGTAGTCATTAAGTGAATCCCTCTTCCCCCATTGACCTTGCTGGTTAGAAGTATTTTGGGAAAGTTGTAAATGGTAATCATGTGATCCCTGTGTATTTACTATTTACTATTGCAAATACATGTTGCCGCACACCCAAGTTCTGATCATGTGACCATGAAGATGCTGCAATGATCATAAATGTGAGGACCACTCATAAGTCACTTTTTTGAGTGCTATAGTAATTTCGAATGGTATTAAACAATGGTCATAAGTTGAGGATTACTTGTACAATTTTGGAATGAAGATTCATATTAGTTCTCTGGTGTTACACTGGAAAGATTGATTCGAATTCCATTTGGCCAAAGTTTGCTGCAATATTTAAAAAACAAGCTGCTTTCTATATGTATACGCTTTGTCTTTATCTCCATCTATAGTATATCTTTTTTCTTTATTTCTGTATATTGCTCTTTCTATATATTGAAGCTAGATGGTGATAATAATGACGGTGCTTAGAGGAAGGCTCATAATGCGCTTTAGATAGAGTTATTGAGGAAGAGTATGCAGGAAAATCAGGTTGTGCCCCATGATTTAAAAAAAATATTTCTGAACTGAACTGAATTTTCCTGCATTCCCTTTACCCCAATTATGCTGCGTCTTTTATTTTACTTTTCTTCTACTACCCCTCAAAATGATAATTACTATGATTTCATGACCCAAGCAGGGCTGGAATATCAGTCTCAATAATCAGGCTATACATTGTCGAAGGTCTTGAAATTCAGAACCACAAATATCTCTAAAAAAGAATCAGGATATATATTATTCAGCTGTCTTTTGTCTTCAACCTTCCTTGGAGGCCTTCTGGAGAAATGAAGGACAGAGCTGATGACTTAATCCAGGAAGCCATAGCCAGCTAAGGTGGCCTTTCCAAAGCTTCACATTGTGGAATCATTTGTGGTCCTTTATCCACTGAGTGTTCTGCTATCTTGCAATAGACATTGTCTGGCAATACTCCATTTTCTTTTCTTTTTTGTGGTATTTGCTTTTTAATAAAACATCAGGACTTCCTTTGTTTAAAATGTGAAAGCCAGTATTAATTTCCTGATCTTTGAAATCCTCTGTCTTTTTTAAAAATAGTGGTAAGAACTTGGTTTTGCCTTTGTTTTACATGACATCAGTTTTGTCAGTAGTGGAATTTCCAAAGATTTTTACAGCCTGGATCTGTGGGGGATCAGTTTATTGGGGTAGCTGGTGGGCAGACTGGCACCTGTGCACAAGAAATGCCACCAGAGGTCACCATTGAACAGGAATTAATATTTCTTCTTTGTAAAGAAAAAGAAACCTTTTCCTGTATTTCATCTGTATGTATGAATTAGAAAATAGCCCTCATTCTGTCTTATTACTTAATTACATTTAAAATCTTTAAATCATATACAGTATCTCATTAGTGTTCAAGTTTTTTTTGATGGAAGTGTTGAAAAATGACAGAGCCATATCATTATTTCTGTGAGTTGTTGTAGGAATTGCAATCAAAACATAGATGGGGGCACCAGGTGCCAAGCACATTACTTTCACTCTCTTAGAGCAAACCCATTCAAGCAGTGAAAAATGCGTCTGCATGACAAGGTGGCAAATAATAATAAGTGCACTGAACCAAAGGAGGTACTAAATGTAATTCCATATTTATTTAAAAACAATGGAGTATCATTTCACAAAGAACACATTGAAAGCAATTAGAGGAGACCAAATTATGAGTTCTTGCATTAATGTTATTTATGCAGTAAAATCCAAACTTAAGATACCAAAGTGTAGGTTTGACATGAAAAGCCAGCTTGACTGTTAAACAATTGAATGTTGGAGATGAAGAAGGACGCAGAGAAAAACAGAAGGGATTTCCTTCAGAGGACCAGACTTATGTCATTAAAAGAGCTGTTCCTCTTATACAGATAGTTCTCAGCTTAAAAACCAGAATTGGGACCAGAATTTCCATTGCTAAGCAAGGCAATCGTTAAGTGAGTTGCGCCTGATTTTACTATCTTTTTTGCCACTGTTGTTAAATTAATAACTGCAGTTGTTAAGTGAATCACATAGTTGTTAAACAAATCTGGCTTCCTCCACTGACTTTGCTTGTCAGAAGTTGAAAGGCTGATACAGCAATCACATGATCCTGGGATGCTGCAGTTGTCATAAATACATGCAGTTGTCATAATCCAAGCACCTGGATTTTGATCATGTGACCATGGGGTAGCTGCAACAGTCAAATGCAAGGACTGGTTGTAGATAATTTTTTTCAGTGCTGTTGTAAGTTTGAACAGTCGCTGAATGAATGGCTGTAAGTTGAGGACTACTTGTACTTTCTTGGGGTCCAGCTGCAGGTTCACATTTTGAGGATCAGGTCTTCTGATTGGTGCTCATCCAATCAATGCTGAATGTCTCATGACAGAATTTGTCCAAACAGATTGCACAATTAATCCTTGGCTTGTTTACTTGAGCTGAAGTTCTTGGACATCTACCAATCAGGGTCTTTAGATCAACCCATCCTATGACATTGCCCATACCTCATCTTATCATATGTTTACATCCAGTCTTTGGCTGTTCAGTGAGGCTTAAAGGAAGTTTCTTGAAGAGGGTGAGTTAAGCCTATCCAAGACTCAAAATTTTTGTGACCAGATAACTCTCCCCCTTGCAGTCATTGCTGAATCAAATGATTGTAGGCAATAACTGCACACCCACTTCTCCTGAAACAGGGGACTTAGAATGGTCGTAGCTTCCCTGCATTGATTGTGATCCAGAGAACCATGGTTGTGTGATTGTGATTTCCAACATTCCCTGCTGGCTTCTCACAAGCAGAGTCAATGATCTTGCACTGTCAAGTGAGGTCCTTGTTTAATGAACTATATGGTCCTCATTTAATGACAGCAGTTGGGACTTCCAGAATTGCTGGCACTAAATGACACAGCCAATTGATGTCATGCTTTATGACTGTGTTGTGTAGTGATGGCAGTTCCAGTTCCAATTGCCATTGTAACCCAAGTCAGTTGTTCTTACTGTGGAGTCCTTGATGTTCCCTGGGCTTGCTTGTTTTCCTGCAGATGTTTCTTTACCAGACTAGGTAACATCATCAGTTGTTCTTACTGTGAAATACGATTCACTCTTTTCCCAGACAATCAGATTAAAGATATGCTTGCTGATAAGTATAGGTATAACAAAGGTGCTGCAAAAACTTTGACAATCACTGCGTGTAGCAAAGAAATAGAGAAGATTTATTTTTATTTATTTTTTAATGACCTTCTGACTTTCTGCCACCCAGATGTGGCACAACATGGAAACACTTCTTGGGACAAGATCACTTGGCTGCCTCAGAGTAATAGCTATTGATTTATATTTTCATCCTATCAAAGAATACACAAAAACAATCCACCAAATCAGAGAGCAATATTTTTGTAGAAAACCTATATAGGTAGTCCTCAACTTACAACTGTAATTGAGCTTAACAATTACAATTGTAAGCCATGACAGTCATAAAGAGGATCATCACGTGACTGATCTGATTGACAGCCTTTTTTTGCAGTAGTCATTAAATGAACACCATGGTCATTAAGCAAATGCCACAGTTGTTAAGCAAACCCATTGTGGGCCTTTTTTTCTGGAAACCAGAAGTTTCTGGCAAAAACTATTACAAATTAATAGTGCGATGGCTGTAAATGTGGACTGGTTGCCGGGTGCCCAAAAAGCAGTCAGATAACAACCAGGGATTGGGGGCGGTTGGCTGTTGGAACTTTGAAACCCGGCCAAAAGCTTTTGGCAGGGTCCATGGGTGACTTCAAGCAGTCACTAAATTAACATTCAAGTTGAGGAGGACTACTTATAAACTGCATACTGTATGGGAATTTGTATGCATTGACACAATTATAAATGGTAGTTATAATTTAAACAGCAATTAAATATTTGTCACTGTAATTGGCAAAATAGGTCCAGGTTATTCAGACTCAGAGACTTTATTATTGGCCAAGCATTGTTAGACATGCAAGGATTTGGCTCCGGTACAGCAGGTCTCAGTACATTTGCAAGACAACAGTAAATAGAATAATAACATAGCATTAATGAAGTTAGAGCAAAGTGTACCTCCAAAGTAACCAGCCAGTAGAAAGGTAATATTTATAATTTATAATGTTTGAACTACTATCTGGGACTTAATTAATAGATACATGTAACGCCTCTGCCCTCCTGTCAGTATTCTTTCTGCTTAAACCAGAGTTGGACTAGATGGGTAATCTTTCCCTTATAGACAACTTTTGTCATTTGTACAATAGCTACGCAGCCAATCTATGCTTTAAGAGTTGCCACACGAATGCAAGGATGGTTGATTCTATTTTGATGTGTTTGAAAAGAACCATCCCAAAGCCATGTGCAAGAATATTAAATTTTATCTAAGAAATCCTTTCGGAACTTCTCATTCCTCGAAGAGAAGCATTTTCCCCTGTGACAGATCAAAAATATAGGAAAATTTATCTGCACGGTGAAAACACAGTTTATGAACTGAGTCTGTGTAGCCCTTCAAAAAAAAATCTGTATGTATGTATGTATGTGTGTGTGTATTCATATCTTATCGGTCAGATTTAAGATTCTTTTAATCCTCAATTTGTAAATAATTCTGAGTGGAGCATTCTTACAGATTAGTAATGAGTTGATGAATGTGATAGGTTTTGGAACATGGATGAAACGGTTTGCTAACAAATCACCAGTGCCTCCCCAGAGTTGATCAAGTGGAAGCTGCCAAATTGCAAAGCACTGACATCTTATGCCCTTCATCCCTTAGCTCTTCAGAGAAATCTTAGCAGATGCTTCTGATCTTGTCAAACTGACTGCAGTGAAATGCTGTCCAAGTCCAGCTTCCAGGTTTGACTTTGCTACCCAGCTGTTTTCAAAAGGAAAATGTGAAATATTCTTTTCCAGAAATGGGACTTCCAAGGAAGTTAGGAGGATTCCTTTTTTTCCTGCAGTCTAGGCAATGCAGACGTTATCTTCCAGAACAGAAAATAGAGGGTTTGTGGTTATCTCAATATGTGCCAGACTACTCCAGTCCCTGGAAAAAATGGAACATTCTGGAATTTCCAAAAATGGTCTGCTTCTGGAATTGAACATTTTGCCCATGTGTAATTTAAGCTGTGAAAGTAGATCCTGCATTTTTGAAAGGACAAGATATTTTGACACTGCAACCAAAACATAATTTAGTTGTTTCTAAGATTCAAAGCATATCCCTGGGTAGAATTCTATGCTCTCTGCAGATAATATGAGTATGAATATGTCCTATCCTAGTTGTCAGTTACAGGGACCACTCATTTTTCATGCTTGTCACATCAGCTACCATTTCACAAGGCTACAGAGGAGCTGTTGATAGGTTGATGGGGATTTTAGTAAGTATTCACTTGTCTTCACATCAGTGAAATAAGGGTTCAGAGAATTGCAAAGGCTGTTCCTGCCCACACCAGGTAATGCTGTTTCCCCTCTTCCTTATTTATGAGAAAACCAGCATTGTGACTTCAGGACATGTCAGCATTTTCACCAACACCAGGGTCAATGAATGAGCAAATGCCCCCTATATTTTGGTTGAGCCTCTTGGTTAGGAATAGTCTTTCTGTGTGAATGGGCTAGGCAGTTGAATGTGAAGATGGGACATATATTTCTGTCTGAGGTTACTTGTGGGGAGTACATGATGTACTAAGCAGAACATGACTACCAGACTATCACTGAGCTTTTATATACAAGTAGTTTTTGACTTATGACTGGTCACTTAGCAACCAGTTTGAAGTTACAACAGACCACAAAAACAGTACTTATAACCTGGATTCAAAGTTCTGATGCCCCCTCCCACGGTTATGTGATTGCATTTTGGGTGCTAGGCAACCAACCCTCATTTATAGCCATTTGAAGCACCGTATGGTCAAGTGAATGAAATTTACAGGCAAGTAAACTTGAAGTAAAGTATTTACTTCTGGTTTCTGGCAAAAAATGTCCATTGTGGACAATGGGTTCACTTTTTGAATGCAAAGTTGCTTAATGACCATGGTGATTCCCTTAACAACTGCTGCAGTAAAATGTCATGAAATCAGGTTGGTCACATGAGACCTTCCAAATAATTGACATGACTTATGACTGCAATTCTGGGTCAGTTATGGTCCTAAGTCAAGGACTGCCTGTAGTCTATGCTTGTGACTAAAGATCCTAGCTTCCCTCTGCCCAGAGACAGGGATGGCCGTAATGAATATTGAACGATGCAGTTGAGTAGGCTGTGATCTCTGGTAGGCTTTCAGATAGCCTATTGCATAGCTGTGGGGTGACACTAAAGATAAAGGTTACCCTGCTAGTCGTGACCGACTCTAGGATGTGGTGCTCATCTCCGTTTCCAAACTGAAGAGCCAGCATTCGTCTGAGGATGTTTGCATGGTCATGTGGCTGGCATGACTAGATGCCAAAGGCACATGGACATTGTTACCTTTCCCGCCTGAGTAGGTGGTACCTATTTATCTATTTGCATGCTTTTGAACTGCTTAGTTCTCAGGAGCTCACCCTGCTGCATGGCAATGCCGAGTCTTGAACTTGAGCCACCGACCTTCCAGCCAGCAAGCCAAGCATCTTAACTGCTTGTGCGACCGCGCCTTTGTGGGGTGACACTGCTCCCTATTTAATTTCCACAAACTCAAAAATCTAGAGAAAGAAGCCAGACCTGGGATTCTGCTTTAAAAGAAAAAACATTAAGTGGAATGATGAGATTGCTTTGATAAGGTCCCTTGAAGGGCACAGAGAATGCCTGCTCACTCAGGGCCTCTAGTTTCACTAAAACTCCTCTACAGCAAAGCCCAGAAGATTTATTCTAAATTGCCAGTCCCATAATTGTTTTACATTATGTAGCTCTGGCTTTGTGCTCTTGCTTGCCTGGTTTTGGGGTTAGAATGGGAAAAGTTTCATTTAAAACTATTTCAGAGTTATTAATTGAGGGGAAGAAGAGATGAAACCTCACTGAAATGGAAAGTATGGTTCCTAATTACTTTATGCAGCTTTTAATGCAGGAATACGCCCAATTCTTCTAAGTTATTCTCTGCTGCTCAGCCGTGTTGCAGGTCTCATCTGCAAGGTAAAAATGCTTTTCTTGGGGAGGATGTTCTCCCCCCTTTTATATTGATACATGCATATTAAGAATACAACAAATAACTACCAGCTTGCCTTGGTGGTCTAATGAAGGACTCCAGCCTTGGGCAAGAGGTTGGATGAGATGACCTCCAAGATCCCTTCTAGCCCTATGAGTCTCTGAAGCATGAAGTACGACTGTATACAAGCAATAAGAAATAAAATAAGAATAGAATGTCATAAAAAAGGAATCACCTCCTCCAAATAGGATCAGCGTACCATGCCAAATTTGTAATCTGTCGTTACCCCAAACCGATAATGGTGACCAGGATCAAGCCTAAGAATGCCTACTCTGAATTGTGTTTGGATGTTTTTGTTCTTGGTGGCCTTGATTTCATTCTAAGTTATTTTTCTGCAGTTTTCTCATTTTAATCCTTTTATCATAGAAGGAAATGTAAACTGCTCACAATTCTGCTAGATTGGAGCAGCGTATGAATCCCAGTAAATTAATTAATCAGAAAACACACACATATATACATACTTCACAAAGAGAAGAGCTTACAATTTGGCATTCCCTCTTTATTGAAGATAAAATCTCCCATAATACATCATCTTGCTCCAACATTTAACAAAGAAGTTTTCCTTCCTCCCTTCCTGTTTTATTCCTAAGTGTTTAATTGATTTACTGATCTATCATATACAAGGGGGGTGAGTGGAGAAGTGGAGAGCAACTATGTCACTCAGGGTGATCACATTTTAATTTATTTACTTTTGGCAGCCTTAACATATATCAGAAAACAGGATTAATGTCTCTAAAACTCTTCTTTTTCTAGCTTGTCACCTTTTGGTTTTATATCCCACCACCACTATATTTCTTATTGTGTGAAGTTTGTAAGGCTTAACACATTGGAACAAGGTACTTGTCAACACAAAGGGCAGTGATTTAAAAATAAACCCTCTTGTTGATGTCAGTAAAGGTCGGGCTGAATCAGATGTGGGTTAATGGAAATGGGGCTGCATATGTGATTTATTAATTCTTTGTATGGTTTCATTTTGTCCACAACTCTCTTATCCCCAGGTTGATATGGAGCCAATCAAGTGATTGGTGTGATTGTGTTTGTTGCTGCTGCAGAGTATGCATGTGGGTCTTATGAGTTTTGTACTGAAGATTTTAATTTTGTAAATTGCCCGGAGTCACCATGTGTGTTGGGCAGCCATATAATTTTGCTTAATAAATAATAAATATGATTCTGTCAGTTAAGGGCCTACTAGCTACATTTGCACAATAGGCAAAGTGTAATTATTTTCAACTTTAGTTTTTTTTACAGCTTAGTCTCTATTGTTTTGTTTATGATTTACTAGACAGTGAAACTCATAGCTGTCCCCATGGGTATCTATGCATGCATGTCCATGAATGTGTGTGTTAAGATGTATCCTCAATCTATGAAAATAAAAAATGCCCATTGTACAAATCACTATCTTCATTTTATTGACACAAACATACCCCACAGGTGGCCATGGTGAAACTAATTGTGAGGATGGAGCGTCAGTTATTCATGAATGTCTGTTAAATGCAGAAGTACAACATCATGGTAATTTTTGTAATTTGCATGATGGTATAACTACCTCAAATGTTGCATATTACTTCCTTTGTCTGATGATTACTCACCTGGTATAAATGGATGCAATCTGCTTGTCATTTGCATTGTGACATCATCATTTGGGTCATGATGTCATCCTTCAATGAACGTTTGATCTGTATGATGTAAGTTCTTTGTATCAAGATTCACAAAAATGGAGGTTTCATAAATATTGCCAAAGCCAACAAGAAATGAACAGTAATAAAAGTAAATGTTAAGCCCTACATAATTGTCAAGGCCAAGAAAGCAAGAACAACAGAGATTTCAACACATATAGAATCTTGAAAACTGTAATAAAAAATTCTCAGCTTCACTTCTGGCAAGTTAAGGTGAAATCTCTTTAAAATGCTCTTTCCCAGTTTTTCCTTTCAGGCTGAATTGCCCTTTATGAGCGAACTGACCCACCTGT
>JANHZU010001803.1:16001-26721 GCA_032468055.1 Acrochordus granulatus
GAATATTTTTTGATTAAATTTTTTGCTCGTCCTGCGAGTTTCTCACCCTGTGAGTTACTCGTCTTGTGAGGCACCACTGTATTTGAAAATTATAAAATGAGTCAGCCTTTGGTTAAACGTATACAAATAAGGGAAGAAATGGAACTTTTGGTATAAGAGTTCAAGAAGTAAAGTTCTTAATGGAAAAGTCTGTATTATGCCTGTGGTGGAAGACAGTTATTGTTTTAAAGATATTCTAGTTCAATTTATAATAAGATGTATTGCACAACAAACACTGCAAAAATGTTTTCAGGAAATTTTTGTAATGATGAGTAAAAACTAGTTTCGTGGAGAGAAAAATTAACAAGATATTTAAGGATGATTTGGGATTGGGTGGTGTATTTGGGGTTATGTTTCCTTAAATATTTATCAAAATGTTTAAGGATGGTTTTGACATGTGAGTTTTTAATGTGTGGTGGATTGTGCATGGATGTTTTTTATCTTTTCTAAATAACGCCAATAACAATTCTACTGTGCTTTCCTATGAGGTTTTCTACAATAGAAGAAAATATGTTTATATTGACAATTCGTCTGAGGGAAATTGGTAGATGTTTTCAACTGGCAGTCATTCTGGAACTTTTGGCTGGTGAGGTGGAGAAGAAGAACCTTCAGGGATGAATGTGTTGATTCTGAAATAAGTTTATATGTGTAGTTGAAATACTATCGAGAATTAAGATAAAATATAGACATATAAAGGTAGATAAGAAATGCTTATTATGTAGTTTTTATGTTATTTGGTTTAAGTAAAGATAGGGGAATGTATTTTTTTTTCTTTTGTACTGACATGGATAGTTCAGTCAGAGTTGGGTTGGGTGTATTGGGGAAGGGTCCTTTTGTATATATTACTTGCTTTTTTTTTCTTTTTCCCTTTTTTAAGGTGTGAGTGCATTTATGTTTTAGATTTTATCTGTTACATTGTTTTTTGTTTTTTTTTATTGTATGATGTATTCAATTTTGTTGAAAACCAATAAAATTTATAATTATAAAAAAGAAGCAAGGGCTTGATAGCTAGGGGGAAAACCTCCAGTATCCCCTTCCCTTAGTGCCATTTGCTTAATAATTCATCCAAGTCTGGTCTGTCTTATAGAAACAAGTAACCAGCAAGTTCATAAGTAGATGTGGTGGTCATTCCCATCAGTGTTCCCCCACAAAACTTGTCATGTGCCAGACTAAAGGGTTTCTTCTCCTGTCTCTGTTACATACCAATAATAGAAGGAACAGAGAATCAGTTCATGAGACACAGCAAGAACCCCTTCTTCAACTGGCCAAATGGGGTACATTGTATCAGCAGTAGCTATGGTAGGACCACACTAGTGTGATGCAATGACAACACAGTTGGAACTTACTTGTTTCCTAAGAAGGCTACCACCACACTGGGAGCTTCAATTGGCAGCTTCAGGCTCTGATGAAGAAGGAGAGAAGTATCTGTTCTCATTATAAGGCAGATTGTTTGAGTCACACAAAACTATTGCTAAATAATTTTATAACTAAAAAGTTATGCTAGGGAAGTCACAAAGTGACAGAAGGTACTTAATAAAGAAGAGAATATGAAGTAATATGCAACAGTTGCTACATATTTCTTCTATTGTTTCCTCTTGATGGCAGTAGAGAGAATATCAATTCTTTCCAGAGAATAAGAAAGAAAGGAAAATCCCAGTCACTGACCTCTAACAATTTATCAGTGCCTCTGGAATTTCCCTTGCCAGATAAAATTGCATGCATTCAATCTGTTTTACTACAGCATGACTGATAGATGAGCTTTTCTGAAGGACTGTTAATATTTTCTTGCAGTATGCAATCACAATAAAAACTTGGACAGGCAATGGGGAAAAATATTTTCTAGTTCTTTTAAAATAAAAACTGACAGTTAAGTTATCTTCATTTACAGTTTTTTCTCTCACCAGTTACTATTCATTGCTAGTGTACTTAATCATTTCTTTTTTAATCTCAAATGAGTAACTCATCCGTATCATCTGAATAATTTCTAAAACTAGAAAGGGGATATGAACAATATAATGTTAAATAATATTCAGCAAATATATTTCAGATGAATCTGCTTTGGAGTATAAACTGTTATTATATCTCTTTGGTAAAATGTTATATGTTTGTAATGTACTGTAATTAATTTCCAAATGAAAAATGATAAATGATTATCATCCAGCATGTGACTGTAAAATAGTTTAGAGAAATCTTGCATATGCTCAGAGAATAGAAAGAATTGGTTTCCAGCATGTAGTTCCATGTTTGGTTTGGTTTTATTTTTGGACATGTAGTTGCTGTTGATCAAAACCATCCTTTCTAGCAATGTGAAGGTGTCTTATAATACATAACAGGACTCTTCTAATATATCCTTTTTTTACAATGTAGTGAAAGATTTTCTGTATTCAAGAACCACGTAGGAATATGTCTTTGAGCACTCAGGTTTCTAACCATGTGTTTTTAGCATCAGAAATTCTCTTGAATTATCACATTAGCTCACCTGGAATATCAGATTCACTTATGTCTGATGTATTCTAAGCATTTAACTGAACCAAGTGTTAAATCTTATTACTTATCAAAAAAAAACAAAATGTTCCTCATATAGACAATAAGAAAAAAACAATATTTTTTTATTTTAAAACTTAATAATTAATCAGCTTAAGTTCCATTGACTTGCATGAGTCCTAAAACATCATTTTGATTAATAAGTTTGCTAAATTCTATTTTCTTCCCTCCATTCTAGGAACAAGACACAATTCAGCAGCTGTTGAATGAAGTTTCATATGCCTGCCATGTTAACATCCTCATTCAGTCCCAAATGCTCTCAGATTCATTGACAGTTGGAATTTAAGCATCATCAGACTAAATAGCATGTACATAAACAAAAACATTGGCAAGTTCAACATTTCCCCTCTCAGAGATATACTCCATACAAAAGCAAAAAAAAAGCTCGACTCACAAATCCTGTTTTGCTCACATTGAGGCAAGCTAAATAGTGCCTTCAAGTAATGACCTCTTTTCTGCATTAGTTTACTGTTATCTTTCTTTTTCTTTGAAATGTACTACCATATTTGTAATGCCTATATCATTTCCATGATATTATATAGCATACCCTCCAGATGCATGAGTTTGAGGACTTGTGAACATGAAAATAGTTCTGCAAGATCAGGCTTAGGCCCATCTGACTAGCTTTCAGTGTCATCCAATCACCCAGTGCATCCAGGAAGCTCACAAATTGGAGATTAAGACAGCTCTTCTCCTGTGGTGGTTCCTATGCACCTAGATCTGCAAGAAACATCAATAGTGTTAATAATCATTGATAGATACGTCCTTTGGGAGTTTGTCTAGTCCCATTTGAAGTAATCAAAACTAGCAATCCACACAACTTTTTTGGCAGTATATTCCACAGACTGATTACATGCTGCATGAGGAAATGTTTTCTCTTAGTTTAACATCTACTAGAAGTCATTTTCATTAGAAAGTTTTAATGTTATAAGCGATGGAGAAAACATCTCTCAATTCATCCTTTCTTTACATACATCATTTTGAAAATCTTAATCATAATTCTTTGTAACAATTATTTTTTGTAAGCTAAACAGTCCTTGCTGAGAGTCAGTTTGGCATAGTGGTTCAAGCCATCAGACTTGAAATCAAGAAAACATGAATTCTAGTCCCTAGAACTTGGGTCACTCTTTCTCAGCCCAAGGAAGCAGGCAATGGCAAATCACTTCTGAAAAATCTTGCCAAGAAAACTTCAGATACTTGCCTAGGCAGTCACTAAGAATCAAAATTGACTTAAAGGTACAAAAGCAAATAAACATAAAGCAGCTCTTACTGTTGCATCCTGGTCTTGTACTGGACATCCTCAGATGTTCAAACCTCTGTTCATCTTGCTTTTCTTTTTTAAGTATCATACCCACAATGGCCATTGCTGAAAACTCTGAGAATTGAAACTAAAAAGCTTTGTAATGATTACAATGCTTACTAACTTTGCTGTATTATTCTGGTTTTTAGCTAAAAAGACTAGAAGGGAGATCATATTCTTTACAATTTAATTGATGTTAATTCATTTTTATAGTTTATTATCCAAATAACATAGAATTGGAATAGGGATAGGGAATTAGATATTTCCAACCCATTTAGTACAAGAGATAATATTCTTCAGAGAAGGTGGGTGCTAAAATCTGATCTGGATCTAATCACTTCACCATGAAAAACAGCACTTTAGGAAGGGGTATTTGTGTGATCAAAAGGCGACTGCTATGGTTCTGAATCCTGTGGAGGCTGCGTGGTTGTCCCTAACTCTATTCTGATAGTTTGTGATGGAAGACTTAACAGATCTTGAGAACACAGAAGAGGCAGCAAGACAGAAGAGAAGAAACGGGATTCTTGAGTTCAGAGGAGGAGAGAAGCATGGGAAAGTCACTCCACGTTAATTACACCAGATATAAGTTATGCAGAGAATTATTTTGGCAGGCACTCAAGATTCTGCTACATTACCCTACTAGCAATAAAAATATTTCCAGAAATCCAAGTGTTTTTATTTTGTTTCTGGAGTTCAGTTCTTCATACATAAACATATTAGGAACCATATGAACCTTTAAGCCAAGAGAACAGGTCTATAGAAGACCTCTACCTCAACTGGCTTCCTAAAATGTAAAATATCCTTGCATTGATATGAAAGGAGTTCATTTAGCTAATGGTGGAAAGAAGTAGCTTCAGCAGTATAGTGAACAATATAATTGTTGAGCAGTATCTGGTTTACAGATGATGCAAATGACGTTCACAAAGTACTTAATGAGTCACAGATACATTTGTTATTTGTGTTGTAGGCATGAATCCAATGGCACCAAATTTTCAGCACCTTTTGATCATAAAGGTGAAGTGAAATAAATAGAGAATTAAGGAATTTACTGTTTTTCATTTTTGTCTAAATGATTTTGCCTGCTCTTAGTTTCTTGAGGTTGCTAACTGCAGATAATTTATTTCTATCTTACTTCCTGGATATGTATGTACTGAGCACATGTTCTTGGATAGCACATGCTTTCTTTCCCTTCTTCTCTCCATAATGTATGTCCTTTACATTCTATTTCCTAAATAAATCTCCTTTCTGATACAGTTAAAATGTGTTTTACTAATCATGCTCAGATCAGATTTCCATTCTCAGATTGCTGTCTCTTGCAAAGAGTGCTTCAACCTTCCACATTTAGAATTTAAATAGAGTTTCCTTCCACTAGTATTCTAGTCACTGCTTCCTGCTTTTTTTTTCAAGTGAGCTTCATAGTGTCCAATGGAACTGGAAGAAAGCATCTATAGGGCAAAATAGGTTACCCTGTGATTATTTCAGAAAGTTTCCATCTGTGTAGTAACCACAAGATTTGCAGCTACCAGATTAGAGGTTATAAGGTTCATTTTAGAATGGCATTTAAAAAATTTATTTAATTAATTTTAAAAGATTTATATAGCACTCATAACCACAATTCTGGGCAGCTAATAATAAAAACCACACACACTCCTGCAAACAATTAAAGGGTTTGAAAAATTGTTTCCTCAATGGACAAAAGGAGTAGTATAAACATAGTAATCGCATGGAATTAGAACAATAAAGAGTCCACATCCCTCCTGAAAATTCCTCTTCCCCTCCCCCAGCAACATCTTTAATTCCCAAATTCATATCCAGCCATAATAAACTTTTGATCCTACAAAAATTACCTGTAATATTTAAAGCTTAAAATTTGCATATGACATTTCCAGATTATATTGCAGCAAGTTGGGTAGTAGATTAATAAATATTTGCAGTGAGAACTAATTATTTTGTATCTAAAATAGATTTTCAAGACTGAATGCCAAATCAACTCGAATAAATCTGCCTACACTATCTACCAAGATAAAATTATGCAAATCTATGATGCACCCATGTAGGGATGTGAAGAGTTAATCCAGAGTTCAGAAATATGGGAGTGGTTTTTCCATAGTGGATGTTGAGATCTACACCTGCAGAGTTCCTGATCAACAAGAGGCCTGAGAGAATGGGGAGGATTTCTAAACTATTTGTGCACATGCGCAAACATTCTTAATGATGTAACCTTGTAACTTTTGGCTAACTAATAAAAGTGTGAAAGAATTTGGGGGGAGAGCTTTTTGTTCTCTCACTCACTTGCTTTCCTGAAAACTTCCAAAGCAGCCGGACTGCTTCTGTGTCTCATTTCTCTGCTTGTACAATAGCTTGCATACCTAATTAATCATCTGATGCTCAAAGGTAGGAGCACAGATCCCAGGTAATTACTACACATGACAGAAAAACTTGAACAGAAACTCAGTTCCAGAACAGGCAAGCTGAAATATTTATAGACAAAAAACTCCATATTCATCCCCATGTATAAGAAGTGGCTGGCATTTTTTCTTAATGCTTGCTTTTTTATTAGATCTCCAGAACAGCTAATTTATGAATTGTTACAGTATGATGCATAACTTTTCTCAAAGCAGGAATCGCATTTCATTCTTGGGACTGAGGGAATATTAAAAACAGAACCCAATTTATTTAAACCTAATTAAAATTCAATCAGATAAATGCAATCAACAGGATAGACCAGTCTAATATAGTCTGGTTAAGTTGCACTAAAATCTGTAGAAACTGAAAGACTGTGAATTTTAAGCCTCCTTTAGACATGAAAGCAGTTGGGTGACTATAGACCTATTATATTCTCTCAGCCCAACCTATCTCACAAGGTTGTTTAGAAGCTGAATAATGGCAACTGTACTTCTTTTCTTGTTGGTTCAAAAAGTTTGCTTATCCTGGTAACTTCTTCAGTCTGAGCAAATTGGTTAGGGGATCCCATAATGTCCTCCAGGGTTGTTTCATTTCTCACCTAATCTGAATAGGCTCATTAAGCAGACAGTAGGAGATGCGAATAGGCAGAGAATCATGGGGATATAAATGTCCTAACTCCTAAATCCTTTTTTCCCTAGGTGAGTCATTAAGTGTGGACTCCTTAATGAATCTGTGGTTTTAATCTTTCTGGGGACTGATGAAAGAGCAGCATAAAAAAATGGAAGACAGGTTGTATCTGAGGCTTCCTCCTCTATTGAGGGAAGGATTTTCCATTTTGGCATAAGTGATTTCTTCATCCTCTCTCAAACTATCTATCTTATCTCTCCAAAATGTGAACATTATTGCCCTCAAATACCTTTTAAATGAAGGCATACTGCTGATTCTGGTCCTGTGGTATTGCTTCTCCTGTGCTGGGCCATCCTCTTGTGTAAAGGCTGCTTGGTTTCTCCAATGAGAGATCTGGTTGTTCATCCTTGCTCCATAATTATTGGAATTTTTGAATAAGACTACTATCAACTTGTCTACTTTTCCCAATTTCTTGAGATTTACAGAATGTAAAAGAACTTTGGGAAGAAGATCAGGACAACATTTGCTGTTATAACTGAACAGAAACCAACCATAGTTGTTAAAACTATGTGAAAGTATTATCTGTCTCTCTTAAATTATCTTTGATAGCACCCCCTTTTTTCTCCAACTTGGAAGAAAATACTGATAGAATCTTTGGGTTCTCCAATGTATCAAAGTAAAATATATTGCTGAGATTGCTAAGAACTCTGGATTTAGCTACAGAAAGGTAATGTGACTGGAGGAAATAACTCTTGACTATTGTTTCTACTTGTCTGTGAAGACTCTCACTCGTCCAGGGTGATTGCATCGCAATTACGTCTTCGACTTGAGAAAAATCCAGTCCAGATGCCTGTTTTTTAAACTTTGTTGCGATATTGTTTCTACTAGCGAAATGTATGTAGGAGAAACAAGTTATGTGTTATCTGGAGGGTATTACCTGTTTACTGGAATGTGAAGTATCTTTGTTCTTCATGCTGGCAAGACCAGACAATCTGGGACGTCGGCTCATTTGGAGGGCAACCAAGTCCTTCATGATAGAATTCAAAGCCTCTTGTTCATCTGAAAAAAGCAAGAATTTCCACTGAGAGGCCAATTTTTGGAGATGAAAGCTTTCTTTCTCCCCACTTTATTTTATGAATTATTATAATTATTTATACTCTGATTTTAAGTGTAACAGTCCTTCCAAGATAGCTGGCAAGCTACCTAAATTATAATAAATATTCATATTATATTAACCAAACTCTTCTCAGAGGACATTTCTAATATTTGCATATCCAATAAGCTAGAATGATTTTGGATTTTATGTTTTTTTATTTTCTAGAGTTTTTTAGTTTTTCCCCTTTTTTCTTCCTAAGTAATTTTGTGTAGGGTTTTTTCTCCTCTCATTAAATTCTAAATCGTCACCCTATATATTAGGAACCATATTAGGTTCCTCTTTTAAAATATATACTTATATATAATAGTCATATAATTATATTGTTATTTAATTTAAATATAAACTTTACAAAATAACAATATATTAAACTTATATCCTCGCCAAAGATGAAGAGCCAGGTCTTCTAAACAACAACAGAATGGGGGCCATCCAGACCTCAGGGGAACCTCATTCCAGAGGGCAAGTGCTGCTGTAGAGAAAGTGTATTTCCTATTATATCGTTTAACTGAAGGAACTGGAGAATGCTAACCCTGCAGGATTGAACAGGACAAGCAGATATTATGGGAGACATGTGGTCAGTCAAGTTATCAGGTCATATGCCATGTCAGACTTTATAGGCAACAACCAGCCCTTTGAATTGCACCCAGAAACAAACCAGCAACCAGTGCTCCTTACTGCTGGAGCCACCATATTTTGGAGCAGTTGAGGCTTCCAGATGGTTTTCAATGGCAGCACCATGTAAAGGGTATTGCAGTAGGCAAGCCATGAGATGGTCTGAAGGGCCTTCAGTCTAGAAAACGGCACACCAGATGGAGTTGTGCAAAGGCCTTTCTGTCATAGTTGACACTTCCTCTTTAAGTATTAGCTGTGAATCCAGAAAAAAACCAGATGATGTACCAGTTTTGAAGAGGGAAGTGCTACTCCATCCAAGATCAAAGAATATTCCTAGATCTGGGTGATTCAAATATCACAGACATTTGATCTTGGTAGGATTGCATCAGAGATGGCTCTTTCCTATCTAAACATACATAGCCTCAGCACTGAGATAGAATTCTGACAGCTTCATTTGGTTGGTTCCAAGTAAAAAGACACAGAATAGATTATTTTATAATAATTTTTAAATAATAATATAAATATAATACACATACTGCATATCCCAAAACAACTGGAGCATCACTTGAACACCATTGGCACTGTCAAATTCACCATCAGTCAATTGCAAAAGGCAGCTGGAATAGCTTATATCCTGTGATAATATCTTTATAACTTCAAATAATAGCATCTTCGCATCTCAGATCCTTGGAAAGGACTCAATAGGTGGAAAAAATGTAAAATCCAATCTAAACCCATGATTGACTGAGTGACGAACCATAATAATAATAAACAGACACCACCTTGACTCCCAGTGAGGCACTACCTTACCTCCAGTGAAATACTACCTTGATATTGTTATGCTCTGAGGAAGATGAGAGTTATGTCAGAGGTTCAGGCAGGTCTCATCAGTGGAACCAAACAGAGTCTCTCTCCCATAAAAATATGGTGAGATGTAATTTACGAAACCCATACTAGCTTGGTCGTCACCAGGGTCAACAAAGGCCATGCTAAGTGTTGGAGCTCCTGGACAACTACTGAAAAATGGGCTATAGGAATCAGGGCTGTTGGCTGAGCAGTCAGGGACAACAGCTGCAGAATTACTGGAAGAAAAGGTCACAGAAATACAAATATTGAAAACAAAGAAATAATGATCTGTTATTACAAATCAAATCCAACAAGAAGAGCATACCTGAAAAGAATGTACCAGTTCTGGAAAGAACAACACCCAGAAACAGAAAGAACAGAGGCAAGCAATAAGAAACAAAGTATTCACAGGAGTAGAACCGAAAGAACTACAAAGATCTACTCAGAGCAAAGAAATCAAAGCTTTGCCAGAAATAGTTCAGACTATAGAGACAAACCAGAGGGAGGAAGCAATAGAAGAAACCAGCACAGATACCAAATCATTTTCATTCCCAAATCAGGCATTTTCTCCTCTGCCTTCTTAGGAAGAACAAAGCCCTTTAATAAAAGAAGAAGAAAAAGAACTGAATGAAGAATTACTGAGCATCTAGAACAGAACAAAAACAACAGAATAAGATTACCTGCATTGAAGCTTGTGCTAAAGAAACAACTAGCACAAGTATTAAAAAATGCCAATACTATACAATAGTACCTCACAAGACGAGTAACTCACAAGATGAGAAACTCACAGGACGAGCAAAAAATTTAATCAAAAAATATTCCACTAGACGAGCCGCGACTCATGAGACAAGGAAATTTCGTGCCAAACCTTGCACGTCATCAGTAAGCGCGCTCTGTATTTCCCGTTCAGGCAACTCTGCGTGAGAATTCTGCTGACTCTTACCTCATGCTTTACTCTATTGTTGCAGACAGCAACCCCGTGTGAGAGTTCTGGAACACGCACGTTCTGCCGACTCTCCTCTCGCGCAGTTTACTCCATTTCCATACGGATGCGCGCATGCATTTTGCCTACATTCCTGATCGCAATGAGCACCATGCGATCAGCTCACATGAGAAATCTCCCAACGGAGCTCTCCTCTCTCGCTGCGTAAACAGTGTAAATTAAGTGAAAGGCATTCAAGAGAGAGAAC
>JANHZU010001803.1:42983-53462 GCA_032468055.1 Acrochordus granulatus
TTTTGGATTAAAGGTGAAATGTCTTCGACTTGAGAAAAATCCAGTCCAGATGCCTGTTTTTTAAACTTTGTTGCGAAACATAACAATAAATAAATAAATGAAATTAGATATTCAACAGTAAAGTGTCCCAACCAATGAAAAAAACAGGAGTATTTTTCCCCAAAATATGTAGTCCAAAAAGAGTTGCAGAGACAGCTATGGAATTGCAACAAAGTGTGAGAGCTCACTTCAAGAGGCTGCCATCTGCAGCTCCACCTTGAGGGTTGTCAGGATACAGGAGAGATGCCGAGACCTACTTAGATCTGCTGGAACCAAAGTAGATCTGCTGGAACCAAAGATCCAGACACTCGCCACCCACCTCCTCATCCATTATGATGTACTCCAAGAGCCGTGGAACAGGAGGGCAGCAGCTGTGGTGGGGATATTTTTTGTATTGACCCTCCAGAACTGCTGTGGGAAGGGCATTACAATGTGCTAAAGTTAGTGCTATCCAAACTTCAGAGAAAGTTATATTAGTATTTCACTGGTTTGTGAAGAGAGGTCTGACAGCTCAAGAAAGCTTTCTTGGATAAGCAGATAGGTCCTGTTGGATTTCTTGATCTTCATGTTGCTTAAATGCACTAAGTGCACCTCATAACCCATCAGTAGTACTCCTCCTTGGAGAGGCCAAGATATTGGAGTTATTGTGAAATAGTCATAACCGATGCTGATTTATAATAACCCTCTGTAAGAAAAGCATTCAGACTTCTGGGAAAGAACAGTAATTTCACTGGGATGTTATACTGCAGCTCCATGCACCTATTTCAACCTTGGTCTACCCTGCCTCCCTCCTTAATACTGCATTTGAAACTCAGGGAGTTGCCTGAAAATATAGCTTTTAGAAATTTAGACTGAACTCTTTCAAGATAGATAAAAGAGGAATAAGGTCCTAACTGGGCATCAAAAAGTATTTATTCATGAGCCTTTGTTGAAAATAATTTCAGGGCTGTTTAATACTTATTATATTTTATCTTTGAAATATGGGTATGGAAGAGTCAACTGATTCTTGTAAGTAGCCAAACATGATATAAGCTTCCTATGTGTTCAGAAAGATGCATGCTCTTTGGACAACACATTCTTCTTAGAAAATGCAAATATAATACTGATTTTAAAAAGCAAAGCAACTCAAAATTAAAAATTGCTTAAGTGCACTTTTGTAGAAATAAGTAAACCAGTAGAGGATGTTATTGCTGTAGTCGGAAGCAGCTTTGCTTTCAGATTTCCTAATGACTCATTTTAAGATAGCGCCTTACAAATCCTGGGAATTTCCTCTGACAAGATCCTTTAGTATATAAACCAGAGAACAGTGGAGTTCAGTCAAAGACAGGCTTTCTTGGGCAAATCACTCTTCTGCTTTCCAGGATCTCAGCCAAGAAAATAATTACCTGTCTTGTCATGGATTCCAGGACTGTGGCTGCATTTTTGGCTCTTCTCTTGGCCTCTGCAACACTGTCAGAAGGTAAGCAGAGTTTGCATGATTTGTATGAGAGGCTAAAAGAGTTTCTGGGTGAATTAAGCACTGGATTGTGCTTATTGTTGTCAAGAGGAAAAATAATTGTTTAAAATGCAAAAACTGTTTTCACCAAAAAACTGTTATTTAATAATTAAAATGCTTAACAGATTTTCAGAGGTCTTTTGATATCCAATGGAAAATATACAGAAGTGAATTTTATGCTTTTTCTTCTTCTTCTATATGAATTATGAAACTTATGCATACATTTATTTAGGAAAACAGATCTCTCAAAATATTATAATTAATAAATGAAATGGCACTTCTAGATCCCAAAGCAATTTAGCAAACTTTGATCCTAGGAAATATTAATGTGGAATAGTTGTATTTACTATATCTTTTTAATGATATGGACGGTTGTTACAATAAAAGCAAAAGGTCTGATTTGAGATGGACTTATAGCCTCATTCAGTACTACAATAGTTATATAAATATTTTTTCTATGTTCTATAAGTTAAATTGCTATTATTATTTTAACAAACAGTAACAGAAAGGTGAACACTGATATGAATAATTAATGACTCCAGGGATAGTTGAAATGACTTTTTCTTAATGGGACTAATTAACCTTTTTCTCAATGGGGCCTAAAAACCATTTTGGGACAAGTTTTGAAAAAAAGTTTAAGCATATGTCATAAGGATATTTGTCATAAGTTTAAGCATATGTTATACCTCTATTTTTTTATAGGAGCCTCACTGGCCCTGGCAGGGGGTGAACTTCGATGTCAATGTATAAACACCCATTCTGCATACATACCCCCCAAACACATTGCAACCGTCAAATTGATCTCAAGTGGGCCACACTGTGCAGTCATTCAGGTCATGTAAGTATTTTTTTGATACTTCATACTTGGTGCTGTGTTTAAGGTATGATCTACTGCAGGGCTGTCCAACATTGGCACCTTTAAAATGTGTGGACTTCAACTCTCAGAATTGGAGTTGTTGGTTGAGAAATTCATACATCTTAAAGTTGTCAAATCAGAGAATCTGTGTACAAGCATTGCATTTATTTCAGTGGCAATTGGCAGCAGAACCTCCCAATATATCTGGGGCATCCAATCGCCACTGAAATAAATGCTTGTATACAGATTTTTTGGATTTTTCCACTTATGCCAAAATACAAAAAAAATTATTCACCAATGGTACTAGAACTCTTTACTCTTGTATAAAATTGTGCTGATACTGCTGTTATTACAAACCATTTTAATCAATGATTGAAGAAGCATATAAACCTTGTAAATTAAATCAGCAAACAGACAAATTGAAAGATAATAACTTTCTGCAAACTTAGTGCTTGATCCTCCTGATTTTCATTATTTGTAGCGTAACTCTTAAGAATGGCAATCTAGTATGCTTGGACCCCACTGCAGAATGGGTGAAAAAAGTCATCAAGTATATTCTGAATAAGTAAGTGCTTATTTTCTTCTAATTTTAAGAATCATCGAGTACAAGTTTTCTGTGTGTGCTTATTCAAAAGAAGTACCATCAAGTACAGAGTTTATTTAAGAGAAAATATGCATAGGATTGCAATTTCAGCTTTATACCTTGAAGACTCTTCTGGAGGACTGGGTTCTAATTGTTGTCAAAATACATCAGGTTTTCAATGAAAATAATTCACTGAATTGTCTAGACATAAGCCTTGCTGATAGAGGAAGAAAGAAATGATTCTGAAACTGGGCATAGCCAGCTGACTGTATTTTGTTTGAAATTTATTTTTAGCCTATCTCAGTCTGAACAATTCTGCATTTTTCTTATGTTTTCTTGCATTTCTTTATTCCAGTCCTCAGGCCAATACCGAGACACAGTTATAAGAAAAGCTTCAGATTTTCGTACCATTGGCACCCCTGAAAAAAGCTGAGCCATTTCCACCAGATCTACATTTTATGAAGAATCTTTTATATCATGGGATTTTGAAAATGTATATATTGTACAACTTCATTGAGAGAAAGTCTTTAGAAAGATATTTATTGTTGCATAAAAGAAGTGCACTAACACAAAGATGAGAAGGGCAAGAAAGTTTTGAAAATCAAATGCATTACTAATTGCAGTTAAGATGGAAGCTCCATGGTGGTTACACAAGATTATTATGATAGTAAAAGAAATAGACAATAGTTCCTGTTGCCCTTGGGCACATGGACAACTTTGCATAAGTATGGATGAATCAGAGCCAGCCTTAGGCTGCTTATTGTGAGATTCGGGTTAGAATGCTCATCTCAGGAGATCCACACTGAAATTCTAGTCTGGCCATTACTTTCCTGAGATACTTTCAACTAGTCACTCTCAACCCTTCTACTTAATGGGATTGTTGGGAGACCAACGGGCAGAGAATATATTTCTTATCCTGAGCATTGGTGGAAAGAACCATTATATTCACAAATGTGCATTACTTTTAGTATGTTCCTAACTTGTTATTTATTAATATAAGCATATACAAAGTGTAATTTATTATATTAGATTTTTTTGTCTCATAGCATATTAAAATTATAATATTTATGTTGAGGGGATTAAATATTGAAAGAGTGGTTATAGAATACTTCAGTGATTTTTTAACTTCAAAGCTTTTCACCCAGAAGAGGCATCTGGAACTTTCACATTCATAAGAAAATTATGTAAGACTTATTTATATATTTATTGAGAAATGCTGAACACCAAAATATTTCTGTACAAGTATTGTGCAATTAATTAAATTATTTTAATGGTGAAATATTTGTTTTAGTTTGATCTCTTAAAAATATAACAATTTTAATAGCCAATGACATTTTCCTTTCCTTTAGTTTTTGTATTCTGTGCTCAAAAGAATTCACTGATAAGCAGAGTAGCAATACAGTACCTTTTTTTTCTCTTTCTGCACAAACATGCCCATGAATACATTTTATGATAGTGTTCTGGTTTCTGTAGCAAATGAATGCCTTTGAATGTTGAGTTTCATTCATATTTGATTTGAATGGGATTTCTCTTCCTCCTCCATTCCCCATTATCCTTGCAAAGTTGCTTATAGAAGTGTATTCACCTTTCTGAAACTAGTGGTTTCATCTCTTCCTCTCTGCTTTGGAGATAAATTCAGAAAAATAAACAAAATCCAACTTTAAATAAAAAGCCTGAGATATAAGAGCATCCAATACTCTTGATAGATAATTAGTAACCTTTCACATTTTATAGCAACCTCCAAGAAAACTAACAAAGAAAAGAAATTGAATTCATGCTGACATTATACACATTCTCTTACTCAGATAAATCAGAATAAGAGAATAAGGCTTCTGATATACACCAACCAAAATAAATAAATTGTCCGATTCTTGGCTAACAGTTACCAGATTCTGCAGAAATAAACAAGGCTCTTGAAACAGTTATTCTCCTTCCTTAAAAAAATGAAACAAAATAACTTTAGAGTGATCATGAACCAGTACAAGGTTTCAAATATCCAAAACTAAATTGACAGTATCATAATAATTAGGAAAAGTACATACAAAGAATGTTGTCAAAAAGACTATCTTAATTCAAAAAATGTTAAATGCTTGTTCAGGCTACAGATGTATAAGGAAAAAAATATTAAAATTAGCAATCTAGATAGTATAAATTTTGAAATAGCAATATAAAAATATAAATGACTATTGGTAGATATAATAATAAAATTATCCAAGAGGGATATGAAGATTATAAATTTCTTTTCCAGACCTCTATCAAACCTGAGAAGAAGCAGTATGTTAGCTGACAGCATAAAAGGATGTTAAAAAGTAATTAATGGTGAATATTGAGTTTAAGCCATTTATGGCTATCTTTAATTAGATAGATTCAGTTGCTCTTAATTATTCTCTACCCTATTTTGCATGCCTCTGTGCAAACCTGGCAACCTTGTAAGTTGTTTCAGCATTGATGTCAAAAAGGAGAAACTTTATACTGTTGGTTGATGAATCCTGTTTCCCTGGTGATGAGTAATTAGAGCATTTTAAGGTTCTGTATAAAGCTGGCAATACAGAATAACATGTTCAGTAGCTTCAACGTGTCCTGAGTCACAGGGACATACTTGTAATGGATATGGATCTTTTTATATCTTTTAGCTAAAAGTACTGAAGGAAGAGATTATTTTGGGAATAAGATGAAGGCCCTTCTCTGCTTCAGAAGTTAAGTGATGTGAGATACGTAGCTAGTACCAGAATGTATCTCAGGCTATCTGCCATGGAAAGCTGTGTGGTATTAGAAGCATCCATTTGATTGTATATGTTGAACAAATGTTGCTTAAGTCTGGTCTTTGCTGCTCAGAGATAGAAGCAAGCCGGGGAAAGTAACTAAGAAGGAGCTTGTTGTAAATTGCTTGTTTCTACCACTTTGAAATCTGTCTTCTAATGTCAGTGGAACTAAACCTATTGAGAAAGTGTTAGCTTCAGCCAGTAGAGTAATACGGCTTGCCATGTTCTAGTCTCCATTCTCACTGTTCCAGTCTTCATATGTAGTTCAGCACTAGAGACACAGCAAGGAACTTGGAAAATTCCTCTTAAGATTTAAATTTAAATTGAACTTGTTTCAGCAATGCAAGATTGGAAAGTGGGGATAGGGTAGCCAGAATTATGCAGCATATAATAATTAAGCTAGATGTTCAAAACTCTCTTAAATACAATAGGTGTCCTTGAGAGAATTACTGCATCATCTGCATATAACAAAATAATAACAGTTAGTTTGAGTAAATAAAGTTTGGGTTCTTCAGATGTTCTATCATATCATCTTTATAACAAATAGGAAAGATGCCAATATTCAGCCTTGTTTTATGTCCATGGGAGTTGCTGTTTGAGGATATCCCACAAAAAAAAAACAAAATTCAATAGGAACTGCTCTTTCTGTACAGAAATTTATCATATATTCTTTATACTCTTGTTCAGTTGAGTTTTTATACAAAGAAATCCCAGAGTTTAAATTATATAAGAATAGGTACATAATTAAGAAAAAAGATCAGTCATTTCATATTACACCAACTATCTGTTAGACATCCTAGATGGAGGATTAAATCAATGTGGAAATGTTGAATAACACCTCAGGCAGAGATATGTATATTTAAGCCATCTAGAATCCATGGTTCTGCAAGAATAAATTAGCTCAAATGTATGTGAAAGAGACTGCACGTGAAGCAAGTTTGCTTGTATCTGTCTATATGTGATTGACCAAAGGACCTATCAGATCTCAATTTAAACACCTCATTAATCCCAACCAACAATTGCAACATCAGTTTTGAAAGATTCAAGCCTGTCTAAGAAATCAATAGATTGAAACACAGAATTGTTCCTTACTGATTAAGTAAAAGGTCTCTGGGATAATTCTCTGAGTGCATCATATTTAGTTTATATTATGAACTTATTAATAGTTTTTTTTTCTGAATCAGTATAGAAAATGGACCTGAGAATAATTGAAATCATGCATAATTAGCTTTATTTTCTAGCTGCAATACATAGTTCTAGTTGTTGATAAGGTATTCTTAAAATGGAATTCTATCTCAACTTATTTTTGGAGGAAAATGACAGCAATTTCTTTTTCTGAAATAAAGGAGTCTCCATAAGTTCATATAAGTGATGGAAGGGCCAACATTATTTAGCAGGTTTTTATTCCACTTTCCATATAGAATATAATTTATTGCAGTTTCACTTCAGCATTATTTATCAGTCTCTGCCCCAATTCTGTATTTTAGTTTTCAATAATTCGGACATTCTTTTTCAGTAAAACTTTAGAACTTCAGTAAAGCTTCACTGAGAAACGATCATAGAATTTCTTCATTCTGAAACCTTATGCCTGTTAGAATTTTCAACTTTAGAAAGTTGGAAATTATTGTATTCCCATATATTTTGGTAAAGGATATTAATTTCTAAGTCATATACCAAATAAACCAAATAAGGTCCTCTGCAAAAAGAGAGCTAAGTTTTCAACAGTAAAGAGGTTTGTTTACATCTGGAAGAGTCCACCAGACATTTTCAAATTCCCCTCCTAGTAGCCAGTATGATGAATACTGAAGAATGATAGCCACACAGAGAGGGATGGCATATACATTTAATAAATAAAATAAAAATAAATCAGCAGTGCTATAATATGTACATCCATTCCTACTATGGAATGTTTGAAATAAATCTGCTTTGCTCCACTTCACTTATTTGTGTTCTTGAAATGTGTCCCTCAACCTAGTGTCCTTCAGATGTGTTACGACCAATTCCAAAATTCCAGGACAGCATGGCCATTGGTTATGGTACCTGAAAATTCTGGGAAGTATAAAGGCAAGGCATCTGGAGAATAATGGGGTTGAGTTAAGGTTGCTTGTTCTATAAACACATAGAAGTAGATATGTGGGGAGAAAGCACTGGAGAATGCATGATCATACATGGGCAGGTTGTCACAGGAATGAGCAAGGCTATACAATTTTCAATTATCTGATTGTGACTGAAGTTATTTCTCAAAGGAGATGTTGGATTAATCACCTGGGGGCACTGAATATAAATGTTTCAACACCAAATTTGTACAATAAACTGGTTGTGAGCCTTTACTATGGAAGAGATTAAAATATTAATTACACTTATAACATTCTGTCATTAATGTGGCCTTATGCTATTTATAGGGCCCTGACTTCCAACAACTCATGATGTCTTACAGTTAAAAGAATAAAATACAAAACATAAAAGGGTTTCATGAACAGTCCCAGGACAATAGTAGAAACAAAGAAAATTCATACAGCAGGCCTCAAACTTTACTTTGCCACAGAGCCTATGAACATTGCCAAATCTTTAATAACATCCTGAACATCATTGGGAAAGTTGAGACATTCCTGCCATTGAGAAATTATCAACAATGCCTATTCATACTGGGAAACTAGTTATGTGGAACATCCGTACACGTGAAGAAATGTTGGTGTAATAAATGGAAATACACGTCACATAAATAAAACCCCATATCTGCTGCTGACTGTTGGAGTGATATCTGTTAGTTTAAAAGAGAACTGGAAAATGAATGGCCGCAGTCCTAAAGGTTGCTGTCTCTTGCCTCCTGAATCATAAGCAGATTACCTTAAATACTGTGTGCCAGGTCACAAAAATGGAAGAAAAGTATCCCCCTCCTTATCCATGTTTGTGGACTTCTTAAATGCAATTAGCTAGCCTCCGTGTAACACAGTTTCTGGACTGAAACAAACTTGACCTGATTTAACAATTTTGCTTTTTGTGGAATTACAGTACATCCATGATCCAGCAGATGGCCATGTTTTAGAGAGCAAGAAAGAGTTTTGATGAAAGAGAGGAACATGCCTGCATTAAATTGGACAAATTATTATGCATATTTGTTCACCAAACAAAGAATAACTGAGGTTCTTTACTGTAGCCTTTGTCTTACTGAATGGGAGCTAAATAGCAGAATTGCTTTTTTTCCCTTGATTTTCTTAGTATTCGCATAACGCTTGTTCACACACCAGTCCCTGCATACTTTAGATGCACACTTTCCTGTTGAATACATAATTCATTTGTTTATGTTGTTATTGTATTTACTGTTGTCTTGCAGGTACTATGAGAGCTGCTATATCAGAGTCAAATTCCAGCATGTCTAACCACACTTGCCCAATATAGTATTGAATCTGAACTATCTGAATCTGAATTTGAACACAGTGATATGGAAATATTTCATCTGACTGCAAATGAGTTTTGAAACAAATAACTCATTTTATTACTCATTTACCAGGGAAGCATATTTGGACAGAGTGAAGCTGAGGCAATACTTATTCTGATGTAAGACCAAAATAGAGATTGTCTTGATTGGAAACAAAGCAGTTATTTCATTTTAAAGCCAGTACAGAAACTCTCTTTAATGGATGCATTATATCTTGATTCCATTTTTCAGAATAAAAAGTTAAGGAAATTGTTTAAAATATTAAAAATGATAAGTCTCCTAGTCCTCATGACTTAACAAAGGAATTCTATAAATAATTTATTTTCATACTGAATGTTTGTTAAGTAATTTCATGTGCCAATCATATTCTGTATGATTAACATTCTGACATTAACATGGTTATCAAAAATTAAAGTTATCAAAAATAACTTTAATTCCGATATCAGAAAAACATTTACAAGAAGTATCCTTTATTTCTAGGGATAGAAATTATGAATTATTTACTAAGATTTTAATAATCTCTCATTAATTATAGGAAAAAATATAAATGCTGACTAATCTAGTTTTATCCCTAAAGGAATATCTTAAAACCATTAGAATAATGGAGGTGCTGTGGTGTAGTGGCTTAAGTACACCGGTTTGTGCTGACCAGAAATTAAGTCTGGTCAGTTTGTGCTGACCAGAAATGCTTGGCACTCTGGTTTGATCCGCAGCTCTGCATGACGGGGTGAGCTCTTGTCATTCTCCTCCAGCTCCTGCCCACCCAGCAGTTCGAAAGCACATAAAAACTGGTGATTAGATAAATCGGGTACCACTTCAGTGGGAGCTGGCTGGCTACAGTGGGAGCAGCGAGTCGGAGCTGAGCAGCGAGTCGAGCTGGACTTCCCTCCTGCCGGGGGTGGGAACATATATATAAATTATATGTATGTATAATTAGCTAATCTATGTAAGCCGCCAAGAGTCTTCGGAAAATTGGCGGCATAGAAATGTGTTAAATAAATAAATATTATTGGAATATCATTAATTATTGTAAAATAGAGTATACAGTATTTTTTCACTATCCTCACTAGATGTTTTTCAAAGCTTTTGATTATGTCAACAGAATTTCCTTAAAGTAAGCATTGCAGAGATTTTAATTTGGTGATCATTTAACACAATAAATCAAATTTATAATTCTACTTTTTCTTTGTTGTTGTTGTTCAGTCGCGCAGTCGTGTCCGACTCTTCACGACCCCATGGACTGCATTACGCCAGGCCCCCCCGTCTTGCACTGCCTCCCAGAGTCTTCCCAAGCTCACACCCATC
>JANHZU010001803.1:96669-114712 GCA_032468055.1 Acrochordus granulatus
AAAGAGAGATTATAGTGTCTCTCCATTGGTTTATTCATCATAATAAAATAAAGGTGATCCTTGCTTAAGAACTACTCATTCAGTGACCATTTGAACTTATGATGGTGTTAAATGAGTGGTACTTAACACAGTCCTCAAAGTTCCAAACATTGCAGCGTCAACTGTCACCATCTGCAAACTTATTTGCTGGCTTTCTACAAGCAAAGTTAATGGGAAAGCCAGCAGCAACTCTCAAATGGAGATAATGTGATATCCTTGCTTAATGGTGATTGGCTTAACAATGGAAATCAGGAAATGCCAGAACTGCTGCTGGTAAGTGATGCATGTAGCTTAGTGATGGAAATTCCAATCTCAATTGCTTTCATTAGCCAAGAATTACATTATCTGTACAGCATTTTTATAACAAGCAATCATTTGGATTTCTCATTGTCATGCCAGCCAAATCCCAGAGTCAATCTGGATGAGGTTCTAATACAAAAAGGAAGAGTAGAATAATTGGAGAGCAATATACTCCCACCTGATAACACACTCTCCTAATTCTGCTTTGCCAAGAAAACTGCAGGAACTAATCCTGGCAGTCACTAGAAGTCAAAAACTGACTTGAAGACAAACACAAACAAAATTCCCCTTAAAGAGGTGAGTACATTACTGGGTTGTTTTGCTCTTATCTGCACTTGGCTAAAGGTATTATGAGCATTTTCAGTCTTAGGAAATCTTGGAGGGGAATTATGTGCCAATGCTGAAACAGGATGTAAAGAAGAAGAATGGAGTAGGTGCCACTGTTGCCTGTACAATCATCTTTTCCATTTATTTTTTCTACCTCTTCTGTTTGATAGATTTAATATCAATATGTCTGACATTAAAACCATATACAGTGGTCCCTCACAAGACGTGAAACTCACAGGACAACTAAAAAAAATTAATAAAATTTATTCCTCTAGACGAGCCGTGACTCACATGACAAGCAAACTTTGCGCGATAACTTGCGCATCATCAGTCAATGCACTCTGTATTTTTTGTTAGGCAGCAACTCCGCGCAAGAGTTCTGCCGATGCGGCAAGCGCATGCGCGTTTTGCTGACTCTACTGCGTGCTTTACTTCATTGTTGCACAGGCGGCAACCCCGTGTGAGAGTTCTGCCATCTCCACTGTGTGCAGTTTACTCCATTGTTGCATAAGCGGCAACCCCGCGCGCACATTCTGCTGACTCTGCTGCATGCAGTTTACTCCGTTACTGTGAGTGTGACTGACCTTGCCAGAATCCTGATAGCAATGAGCCCCCCTCTCTCATTGTGTAAACAGCATAAATTAAGTGAAAGGCGTTCAAGAGATGGAACTCCCGAGAGTTCAGATTCCAGATTCAATCTCCAGGCAGTCCCCTCCCCCTCCTCTCCTCTCCATCGCGCTAGCTGCGATATTCTCAAAGTGCATACACACACACACAAAATAAAGCAGAAACTGTCCTTGCCCTTGCCCAAAATAAAGCAGAAATCTCCCCTTGTCACTTCTCCCCTCATAGTACGGAGGCAAGAAGCATTTCCAAACCGCCCATGACACCCAGAAAAGCTGAGGGAAAAGGCCCTTTTGCCTTGAGTGGCAGTGGCAGCGGATCCTCCGAGCCAGCAAGCAGCAGCGGAGGCCAGAACCTGCCTCGAAGCAAATCTGTAAGTGTTTGTTAGTTTGCTCTATTTCTGCTTTGTATCATGTGTTAATCATGATTACTTGTCTCAGATGTTAGGGACAATCATTTCTACATCAAACCCATTGAAAATGATTTTTTGGTTAATATTTTTGGGGGCGTGGAACAGATTGTCCGATTTCTATTGTTTTCAATGGGAAACTTTGTTTTGCTTTAAGAGCATTTTGCGCTAAGACTATTCTTCCAGAACAGATTAGTCTCATCTAGTGAGGCTCCACTGTACATGTAAACACGTAATAGCATAAAATACAGGTAATAGCATAAACAGTATGCTCACGCGGATACTGCCTATATGAGAGACACACGCCAACTGCGGACGAGTACACAGGAAGCTTACATGAGCTCCAATTGTTTTACGCAGCAAGAAAGAATAATCATCAGTTGTGAGATTTCCCATGAGAGCTCATTGCATGATGCTCATCTTACAAGTTATCACTTGTTAACCAAGTTTAATTTTATTAAAAAATTTTGCTCGTCTCACGAAGCACTCATAAAGCACGTTACTCGCAATTCAGGATTCCACTGTATTAGCATTTCGTATATATTTTCATATTTGATTTAGACTTAATATTAAACTTTTAATTCTTTTAATTCCTCTTGTTACCTTCATTCATTAATATAGTTACTTAACCTGGATCAGATGGCGTTTTCTCTTCTGGCTTACACATTTCCTTGCCAAAATGAAAAGTCAGTTCTGACCTACTAGGACAGTGGCCAATTGCAAAACCTGAAGCATCTTAGATACAAGACAAAGTCGCCCATGAGCACTTGGTCATACTCAAAGTTATTGGGGAACTATTCAGATCCATTCAAGGAGGCGCAGTGGCTGAGCAGTTAAGATGCTATGATATCAGCTGGAAGATTGACAGCTTGGCAGTTTGAGACCCAAATGCTGCTGCATAATCAGGTGAGCTCCCATTCCTGTCCCAGCTCCTGCCAACCTAGTAGTTTGAAAGCATGTTAAAATGCAAATACATACTTAGGTACCATCTCTGGAGGAAAGATAACAGCGTTTTGTGTACCTTGGTGTATAGTCATGCTGGCCACATATCTATGGGAGCATCTTTGGACAACACTGGTTCTTTGGTTATGAAACGGAGATGAGCACTGCCCCTGAGAATCAGTCACACTGGCAGGGGAAACCTTTACCTTTTACTCAGATATAATAAATTGGCCATAACCCAGATTTCTTGGGAGAAAAATATTAAAATATAATCCAGGAGGTTTTTGGCCTTCTTGCCAGCAATGTCCCAGGAAAGAGATTAAATTATGATAATGGCAGAATCAGTTAGCATTAGGAACATCAGTCAATGATCTAACTAAAGTATTAGGGGAAAGTGGAACTAATTAAAGAGGGTATTTGCTGAATTTCAAATCAATTTAAGTTTGGTTCTTAGGCTCACAACAAGTGGGGACTTTTCAAAGGGCTAGAGGCATATTTTGCCACAGTCCTGAAATTTCACCGAGCCTTCACAAAGGCCAGGCTGGATGCATTGTCTTCTGTCATCCTCTTGGGGTGCTACAAAAATAGTTCCTGGCATTAGATATATATCCTTGTAGTGATGGCTCAATAGATTCCTTGAGCCATAGAATTCTTCATTACTCCCCCTTCAAGGAATTCAAATGACTTTCATCTATTCTCTTTTGGAAGAGAATGTATTTTTTAATTGTCCTTTCTCCTAATTTATCACTGTTTGGAGGTATCTTTCCAGAATGCCCAGTTCTGTCTCCTTTATGAGAATCCTGCAGTCTGAAAATTCATATTAATGTATTTTCTCTTTAGTTATATTTTTCAATTTATTTAGTGCAAAACAAGCAGATGCTGGGACTTTGGGGGTCAAATTTTACAGTACTTGGATCCCTCTGCTGGCCTAATAAAGATCTGGTTTGATTTGAGGTCTGGGAAGAAAATGTTCAATTGAATCTATGCACTGCACCAGTGTTTGCCCATTGAAATAAATAGCCCAGTAAACTGGAGTCTATGTTTGGGGCTGCCTGAGAGGCAAAATCACAATATATACTAGAAGGCAGGAAAGCCACAGAGTTTTCAGTATGCTTTGCTCCCATGCATCAGTCACTGCAATTTTTTTTACAGGCCAAATAACAGGCCAGTGCAGATCCCCTGCCTTGAAGAATATTTGGACTAGTATTAAACCTTAGTTTGGAGACAGGGGTCTCCGGGATTGGTCCTCATCGCTCCTCCCTAAAAAAGCGTTTTGATCATGGGCTGCAGGGTTGCATATGTTCAGCCGTCCTTTCTCGGGAAGGAAGCGGCCACATCCTCCTTTCTTCCCCGAAGGATACCGCAGGTAAGTCTCCGAGGAATTGCTTCTGGCGGCGCAGACGAACGGCTCCGCAGCCAACTCGGCGCGGCGCAGGAAGAAGGGGGGCCGCTCAGAGGCAGCCGGCGCGAGCGAGCCTCCAGGACCTCGGGATGGCGCTGGCCGGCGTCCCCGGCTCCCTCCTGCTGATGCTGTGGGGCAGACGGCGGGGAGGCTCCTTCCTCTCGCCGGCACCGGGAGGCACCTCTAACAACCGCAGCCGAAGCAGCTCCTCCCGCAGCGGCGGCAGGTACGAGAGGCGAAGGGGTCGGGTGGGACCCCGGGAGCCTTCAGCCGCCCCCCGATCCGGGCTGCAAATGAGCACCGCTTGAAGCTGCGCCTTTGGTCCCTCGGGCGGGAGGGAAGGCGCGGGGAACGGAGGAACCGTAGGAGGACTAGTGGACCGACTTAGCCGCAGGCTGCTCTCCAGCCGTGAAGGGGTGGCGGGAGGTCCTCCCGGCGGGGACTCTCCGCCTGAGCGCTCCGGGATGGGCACGGCGAGGGGCAGAGGCCAGCCGCAGCCTTCCGGGCAGCGGCGAGACCTGAATCTGCAGTCGTGCTAGGGAGCCTTTAGGAGCGCGCGGTTACGGAGGCGGCTGGCTTCCTCAAAGTCCTCCCCTCGCCTTTTAATTTCAAACCGTTTTAATCATCTCTACATCTTTTTAAATTTGTTCAACTTTTTATACACACACACACACTGCCTAAAGTCCCTCTTTGAGGGAGATGGATGTTCAGAAATGTGAAAAATAAATAAACTGAAGCATCTAAACTGCTGCATTTTATTTGGCAGGTCACAGTTTTACTAGGGAACCACTGGAGATTATTCTAAATGTCTTTGGCTGTCTGTTTCTTTACAGTTACAGGCAGTGTACTTTAATCATGTTTGTATTATAGTACTATAGTTCTTTTTGAAGGATGATACATCATACGGAATATGGTGTGAGTATTCAGATACAATAAACCCTGATGGGCCTTTCAAATAGACCAGTGTTTATGCTAAAAATATAAGTTTACATCTTGTAGAGTTTAAAGCTGCTGAAATGATATGGAAACAATTTAATTTTTTATGCCATTCTCTAATATACCCAAGATATATATTTTGTGAGAGGAAGGGAATATGGAAACTCCTGTCACAGAAGATTTCTGTAGTATTGTATAATTCATACACCCATGCCCAAACACACTTGAGATAAAAAAGAGCCAATGAGATTTCTTTTTCATAATAGGTATGTTAGGCTGCAATTAATATCATTCCTAACCACAAAGGCCATTGATCTTACTGATAGAGAATTATTCTCCATATTGGAAAGCAATCCTCTTCATGTTGAAAGGTAAAAATAAGACAGATAAGAAATCCAGACTGAAATTCACATTCGGTATTGGAAGTTCACTGGGTGTCATTAGAGCTGTCACTTTCTGAGCCCAGTCTATCCTACAAGGTTGTTATGAGGAAGAATAAGAGGAGGGATACTTTGAAATTGGCCAGATTAGGAAATAGACTCCAAAAGAACAACTTGAACCCTACTTTATTGATACAAGCTATTCTGCTACCATAGCCGGTCTTACTAAAGTAAGGTTCCAGTAGTTCTTCAGGAGGCGTTTCTTAATGATCTGGGATGGATGGATAGATGGACAGATGGAATCTTGAATGGAGGTTCTGACCAAACTAACAAATAGAACTATGACTAATATCATTAGAATATATTAGAAATTGTTAACTCAATTAATGTCTGAATTTTATTTGAGCTAGAGATAAGCAATAATTTGCCAGAAATTAAAGGGATAGAAATGTGTGTTAATTTTGTCCTGTTGTTGCTTTCCTCATCCAGATCTACTGGATGAGGAAAACATTAGACTGAGGGATGTAACAGGATGTGTCTTGTTCATTATATGAACAAGTATGCATCAAAGTTTAGTATTTATGTTGTGATTTAAGTGAAGAGAAAATATGCTATCCCAATTAATTTTCTAAAAGTATTCTCAATAGAAATAAAATATGAACCAGGTAGTTTTACATCTATACATAGTTTTTTCCTTGTGAATTTGGGTTTATGCTTGTAAAATCTTTTGCATGCTTATTAAAATGGTGATTTGCAAAAATGTTTGCTGAACAATATTGTTAGGAGTTGTCTCACCCCAAAGGGATTAGCTTGTGCCACTCACTCCAATGGAAGGGGCCTCCTGCAAATCCTGTTGGCCAAGGAATTCTGGCTGGTGAGATCAAGGAGAAGAGCCTTTTTGCTGAGGCTCTGGCCCTGAGAAACATTCTACCACTGGAATTGAGAACTGCTCCCATGCTATTGGTGTTCCAGATGGTTAGCAAAACCTGTTTTTGCTGGTTGGCTTGGGCCCCAAGGGGTGTGTGTGTGCTCACAGCTGGAAATGGTTGCCAGGGTAAAAAGATCATCTCATTCCCATGCTGTCATCTCCTTGGTTCTAGTTTTTATATGGCATTGCCACTATAGTAGTATTTTAATTGTTTCTATCATTTATCTTTTTACTCTTTGTAAGCTGCGCAGAGTCACCTTATCAGTGAGTGGGGCAGCATATAAATTTAATAAATATGTTTATGTGAAAAATAAATGCTTGAGTTTGCAGGCAGAATCTGTATTGGAGCTTCTTCTGTTTGTGAGCATTATAGTGGTGATAGAATTTCAAAAAGTAATTTCTATTCAATAAATATGTAACAAGTATACCTGGATCCCCATGAAGATTATGCATGTTAATGTGCCCACCAGTACTTCGTTGGCTTCTTCCAAGTTCCTTAGGTTCTAAAAATAAATTTTAAAAACAGAAAGCTATGTTTGTATACCACAATATAAACCAGTAGCTGCAGATATTTTATATACATACATACATACTGCAGAGCCTCTGGAATTCATTTGAATCCATTTGTAGAAAATACAAAAATAGTGATTTAGTTGAAGGCTGAAACTTTGTTTAGGTATGTATTTAACTGGGGGAAGAAGACACAAAAATTAGCCTGTTGGTTGGAGGGAAATTAGACCTACTATAAAAGGTAAACATTTTCCTTGCCAGTCATGGCCAACTCTAGGGGGCAGTGCTCATTTCCATTTCTTAGCTGAAGAGCCAACGTGTCCAAAGACACTTCTGTGGTCATGTAGCTGGCATGACTATATGCGAGGCACATGGACATTGTTAACCTTCCCATCGAAGGTGGTATCGATTTATCTACTTGCATTTTTACATGTTTTCAAACTGCTAGGTTAGCAAGAGCTAGGCAAGAAACAGGAGCTCATCCTGTTACATCGCAGCTCTTGGATCTCGAACTTGAGCCACTGATGTTCCGGCCAACAAGCTACATGTGCCACCATGCACCTTCCAGACTAACAGTGCATAGTAATAATTCTGTATAGAATTGTAAGTATGTGACATTTAGCAGTACAGTTTTTATAACTGAAGAAAGTTTTGATGCTTGAAGTTTATGATAAAAATAGGATCCCAGTCTGTGCTGAAATAATTTCCTAGGGAAATGTAAGACTGTATTTACATAGAAACATTGGAGGAGCTGTGACTAGCCATCTTTTATATACTTCCCAAAATTCACAAAAGAAGTAAATTGTGACTTTCCCATTGATTCAACCATTGGTACTATCATAGGTACAATGTCTCTGTCCCTTATGTCACCAGCACTCCCAGCTATATAAGAGTCACTATAGACTTATTAAAAGACTGAAGTCTATGGACAATCTTCCTAATACTGGACTTTCTCAGGCACTGGGGGAAGGCTTATACTTTCATATAGACATCCACTCAACCTGAAGCAGATTCTCACATGAACATGATGCTAACACAGAAACCAAGACCCTGCAACAATGCAGATGTTTTGCCCACAGAATCATCACAGGCACGATAAGCACAAACACAGGATTAGAGATGCCTCTATGCTCTTCCTCTAATGTGCTAGAGGACATCCTTGACTTACAACTGTAATGAAGCCTGCCCATTATGGTTACAAGTCATGATAGTCATTAATGAGGCACCCTCGGGTTGTTAAGCAGAGCATGAGGTGCCTCAGGGTAGAGTAGGCCTAGGAGGTATAGCATTGGCCCAGGCCCATTTTGCATCCAAACTTAGGCATCCGTGTAGGAAAGTCATGTGACAGATCAGCTGCTTCTTGAAGGAAATTTACAGAAAAGATAAGTGACCAAGTCATGATGGAATGGGGAGGTGGGTATGAGACCCAGCTGGATGATAAGCAGGTCTAAGACCTGTGAGGACCCAAGAGAGCAGGAGGAGGGGAAGATGGGCAGAGGGGCACAGCAAGGTCTCTATGGTCAATCGTAAGAGCAAGCAGATTGTCAAGTACCTGAATTTTGTTCACAGGGGCTCTGCAGCAGCCCTGAGAGTCAGACAGGAGTCCTATGTCATTCACTCATTGCTGTTGAAATATCTAATCACCATTTAATGAATGACTGTAAATCAAAGACTATCTCTATATGCCATCATCTGCCAATAATGCCCCTGTGGATTCTATGTAGGACAAATAGAAAACTTTGCACAAAATAATTAATATATACAAGTTTAATCTGAGAAATCAAAATAAGAATACAATTACATCAAAGAATTTCAATATCTCAGTACATTATACTGCAATTCTCAATGTTACTGTTTTGAGGAAAAAAACAATCTTTTAACAGTACTACTGAATTAGATATTGCTGAATAGCAATGATACATTAAAAGATTATATGTTATTTCAAAGATCTCAACAGACATAATTAACACATTACAATAATTCATTGATATGCTACTTGTAATTTGTGTTAGCTATAAGCTGAGATATATAAGTTTTTTATTTTTATTTTTCCCACCAGAAGATTTCAGTTTCTTTTTCAATGAATTGTACAGCTTATATATTATATTAAAAGTGGAAAAAATCTTAAGTGATTTATCTTTGTCTGATTTTTTTTACATCTCAAAAATCTGGCATTTTAACAGGGGTATGTACACTTTTTATATTCACTTTCCCTAACCTATCTCTTTCTCTGTTCCCTTCCCACCCTATCCCTGCTCAGTCCAGTTTACATCCTAGCTCAGTTTAGCCAGTGATGAAGGGAGCTGAAGTTCACAAAAAATTAGCTTCTCAATAAAATATATTGGCCAGAAAAGATGCTTCTGGACTCCTCCTAATTTTTGCTATATAATGCAACTAATTAATATGATCACCTCCTTCAGGCCTGTTTTGAAATTGCTGTCATTTTAAGTTAGAGCTGTTAATTTTAAAAAATTAAAAATTTTATTTCAAACAAATAAAAAAACTCAATTTACTGACGGACCATTATTTGGTAGCTTATTGTTAGTTCTTTTTGCCAATGGGAGCAGTAAAACAAACATGAAAGCTTCTGTAGTTACTTGTGTGACAGCTTAACTTTCGTGCACTCATTAGATTGGCATCTAGGCAGAACCATTACAGATTTCCAAGGTAGAATTTCTGTCAGTCAGGTCACCTAGTTATGAAGATGAGTTATGGGACATGGCTAGGACATGACATGACATGAGGCAGTGGGTCTATGCTTATGGGTTTCTTTTTTCTTTTCTAGGAGCATAAGAGAGAAGAGATTCCATCTTCGGAATTCAGGCTTCTCTGCTTCCCCCATGCCCCTTAAACTCATTTACTTTATGAATCAAAGGGATGCTGCTAAATAATACATTTAGATAATAAAATATATTTTATTGTAGTTTTATTCATATTTAATTTTAGTTGAACAAACATTATACAGCAGCTTCATATTTAAGTATTTAATTTGTTTTGGCAAAAACTCTACCTTGAAATAATTACGAGGAACATTTATGTTTCATATTTTAAAAGTTTCACTATAAAAATAGTTAGAAACTCTCTTAATATATTAATAAAATTCATTTTGATTAACAGTGGCAAACCTGGTAGTAAATATTTACATGTCAACATTCATGTTGAGATTTTCATGGAAGAGTGTGTTTCTTCTATATTGCTTGTTTAAGTTGAAAATATTCTTTTATCTATGTGTGATGAGGGAATTAACCTCTTCAAAATATACCAGAAGCTATAAAAATTTAATAAAACTAAAACGTAATGCTGGCAAACATTGGGTTTTCATATGAGTAAATTAACTAAATGTTTAATTTCACAAATGTCTAAATATATACATTGCGTGAGCATTCTGAATAAGACATCATCCCCATGCATAACATCCCTTAAAAGAATTGTCTCCTGCAAGCATTTATAAGGTTTTCCATATGATAATGTAGGCCCAGGCTGTTGGTCATTGCAGTCATAATTGCAAATGTAAAAAGTTAACTCTTGCATATCATGTTAATTATAATCTGAAGATAAAGATTGGGCAAGTTACTACAAAGAAACTGGAAGCAAACTCCACATTGACTAGTACTGATTATGTTACCTAGTTGAGTATTGAAATGTCTGCAAGCAAACAACCAAGTTCAGAGAGCACCGAGGAATCCACAGTCAGAGAGATTGTATGAAGTATTCCTTGTCTCTGTAACCAATTATATAATAAAGAAGTCACTGCAGGACTGGAAGCTTTTGTCAAAATGACAATAGCAACCTCATGATTATGTGATGAAAGCTGTCCATTTCATGTGTTTGATGTCACAAAGCATGAACAAAAAAGTGGAGTTTATGTTATCATGATGGCACAATATTCAGTTTGTGATCTGACCTGTCTCTGATAATTTCAGAAAAATTATAGTTATTATTCATTATTTTCTTCAGGAGAAAATTTGTTGAAATTGCCAATTTCTCTTTATTTACTCATTACTAAAAAAACAATGGATTTCTAAAAACTTGTTTAAAACATTTGTATTTAAAAGTAATTGTGCTCATTTCACATTAAAGCAAGATTATGCTCAAAATACTACAAGCTGGGCTTCAGCAGCATGCAAATTGACAACTACCAGAAGTACAAAAATAAGAAGCTGGATTTCAAAGAGGAATTAGAGATCAAATTGCCAACATTGGCTGGATCATGGAGAAAGCAAGGGAGTTCCAGAAAAACATCTACTTGTGCTTCATTGAATATGCTGAAGTCTTGGATTGTGTGGATCACAACAAACTGTGGCAAATTTTTAAAGAGACAGAAGTACTAGGCCACTTTACCTTTCTCTTGAGAAACCTGTATGTGGGTCAAGAAGCAACAATTAGAACTGGACATGGAACAAATTATTGATTCAAAATTGGAAAAGGAGTATGACAAGGCTGTATATTGTCACCCTGCTTATTTAATTTATATGTGAAATGTTGGGCTGGATGAATCACCAGTTGGAATTAAGATTGCCAGGAGAAACATCAACAACCTCAGATATGTAGATGATACCACTCTAATGGCAGAAAGTGAAGAGGGTCTAAAGAGTCTCTTGATGAGGATGAAAGAGGAGAATGCAAAAGCCAGCTTGAATCTCAGTGTTAAAAAAAACTAAGATCATGGCAATTGGTCCCATCACATTGGCAAATAGAAGGGGAAGAAATGGAAGCAGTGGCAAATTTCACCTTATTGGCTCCAAGATCACTGCAAATGGTGACTGCATCCATGAAATCAAAAGACGCTTGCTCCTTGGGAGGAAAGCTATGGCAAACCTAGACAGCGTATTAAAAAGCAGAGACATCATCTTGCCGAGAAAGGTCCATAGAGTCAAAGCTATGGTTTTCCCAGGAGTAATAGAGAGTTGGATCATAAGGAAAGCTGAGCGCCAAAAATTGATGCTTGTGAATTGTGGCTCTTGAGACTCCCCTGGACTGCAAAGAGTCAGACCAGTCAACCCTCCAGGAAATCAACCCTGATTGCTCATTGGAGGGACTGATACTGACACTGAAGCTCAAGTACTTTGGCCACATAATGCGAAGAGAGGACTCATTGGAAAAGATTGTGATGCTGGAAAAGATTGAAGGCAAAAAGAGAAGGGGACAGCAGAGGATGAGATGGATAGATAGCATAGTCAACGTGATGGAAGTACGCTCAGGTGGACTCTGGGAGGCAGTGCAGGACAGGGAAGCCTGCTGTGCTGCAGTCCGTGGAAGCATGGAGCGTCAGACATGACTAAGGAACTGAACAAATTTAAAAGTATATTGCATACTGCACTGTTTTAAACTACTTGTTTTTTTCTCTAACTCTTCCAGTAGAGGAAACCCTAACACTAATCTAGTTTTAAATATATATATAGTAACTTCACAATATTTTATGGTATCAATATGCAAATGGCACTGTTAGAAAATTAACTCTTTAAGGATAACCAAATCTGGAAACAAATTCCTGGAACCCTATTGATTCTGTCAATCCAAACAGAATCTTGAAAGCAAGTGGAGTTCTCTTCTTTCCCTCTTATATTCCAGGGAGTCATTTTGAGTTTCTTTCTAAAAATTTGTTTCCTAGGCTTAAAATAGGTTTTTGTAGTTGTCACCAAGGTCATCTCTGTGACATTTCATTGATGAGATCTGCCATTCAAAGGATGTATTAACTGAAATTTGGGCAACAGCTCAGATGTTAAGAGATCTGACTTATTACCCTTGACAGCCATGGTCACAAGTGATTGCTATTTTAAGATTTGAAACTGATTTATAATCAGTTTTAAAATCCATTTGAATTTATATTGCATCTCACCTGCTGTACTGTTGATAAGTACTTGAAGAAAAGTACAATCTTTACAACTGAAATTTAAACCAGAATTTAACAATCAATGTACGATCTTTACAACTGAAATATAAACTGAGATTTAAAGATCAATGTACAGATAGTATGAATTGTTGTCTGAAGCATCACCAAAGAGCCTCAGATACCATGTTAAATCATAATTTTCAGCACAGAGGTGAAAATTCAGGCAAATGCCTGAGTCTTTTTTGCAGTTAATTATTTATATCCTTTGGATATAAAGTGATATTAAATATATTTGAACTATATATACTGTAATTTATGCATTGCTGTAAAAATTATGCTGTTCAGTATTAAAGTGAGACTATGTGCTAAGTTATTTTTAATACTAGTATTGCCTAGAACTGCAATACCCTCTTACCTTGAAGGTTACTAAATCATTGGCCACTATTATAACAAGCATGGAAATTGTTGATAACTTACTTATTTGTATTCCAACTTTGTTATTTTTACTAACAAATAATAAGGCAGTGAACATATGCAACACATCTCCTCCTATTTCCCCCATAACAACAACCTTGTGAAGTGGGTTGGGCTGAGAGAGAGTGACTGACCTAAAGTCACCCAGCTGGCTTTCATAGCCAAGACAGAAGTAGAAGCCACAGTCTCCCACTTTCTAGCCTGATGTCTTAATCATTATTTGTTGAGATGAGTCAGACTCAATTTCTGGTCATTGCAACCAACTTTTAAGTTTACTTACATTTTTGAGAAAGTTTTGCATATTCTTTGCAATTTTGCTATAAATCATAACCTGAATTAATGAGAATATACATGGACATCTGTAATCATGAAGGTTTTCTCAATAGTTATGGAAGTAGTTTGCCATTAACAGCTCTGGAATTCCAAGATGATTCTCCATTCAAGTCCTAACCAGGGCCACTTCTGTTTACTTAAAAATAACCAAAAGATTGCCAAAGTGCTAATATTTGCTGAGGCATTCTGGGATATTGCATATAATGCTAGTTAAGAAGTGGAATAATAGGAAGGCTTCCTTATAGATGCTGTAGCCAGGCTCACACATATAGTTATAATATGGTTCAATTATTTTGGATTTTGTATCTACTCATTATGGCTTAATCTCTGGGCATTGTGGCTTGTTCAGTGAATAATGATTAAACATCCTGACTTATAATTAATTGTGTTCAGTTTTGATAGTATTTTTCTATAATTATGGTTTATTTAATAAACAATAGTTTGTGTGTGTGTAAAATGTTGTTGAAAATTTAAGTATCAGAATAAGACCAAGACAAACTAAAATAGAGCAAAAACAAAAAAGCTAAAAGTGCAAAAAAGGTAGTGGAAAAATAGAAAAGAAAAAAGATGTAACAATAGTCTTCTCATCTGGATTTGATTAGTCACTTTTCACAACCTTCTGACATTCTCAAAATGGGTCCTTTTCCCAGAATCTGGGAGAATCTTTGCAGTCTGGATTTTTCTAGTCTTTTAGTTAGAGGTTTGTCTGTAATATTTTGCAGATTCTTCAATGACACTCAACTCTTGAGTTGAGGTCCAGAATATGTTTTTCAGCCTTCTTCATGTTCTTTTTTAAAAAACTGCATCATAAGGCCTAATCAGGAAACAAAGCTTGAATTAATGTTACAGCCTCTTCTTTATGCACAAATACAACATTTTACCCACAAATATTTCACTTTCTGAGATGTGTTTTCACACATTATTAAATTAACTATCTTACTGCCATATTTTGCTGAATAGCATCCCTCAATATATCAGCTTCACTTATAATGGAAACAGGAGCTGTCTCCATCTCCCACGCCCCATTTCCTTTTCTTCATGGATTCATTTTGTGGAGAATATGGTTGGAAAATTATAATTTCTAGAAATGTAGGTTATAAAATTTTCTTATAAAAATTATTTTCAAGCATTTTATATTACTATGATAGTTTTATCTATAAAGAAAAGAACAGATGTTCATCTCACTTACGTTGCATAAACCTACAGTTTGCTAGGCATTTCTGAATTAAGAGATGGGCTGAAATGAGGTTCTAGTTGAATTTGAAAGCTTAGTGGGCAAACTTCATAAGATAATAGGATCAGGCTAAAAGAATGGTAGAACTATTTGCCATTCCAAAAATCTTGTTCCAACATACCATTTAATATTGAATATTATATTTATATTCACAAAAATTGCACAAAAGCTAAATGTGCTTTGATAAACATATTTTATATCTTTTAAAGTATAACTAATTACAAAATTGTAGTTTCCTTGGCTGAAAATGTTTAGGTGTAATATATGGATTCTCTTTAAAGTTTTTATTTTATCTTTTCTCTCTTATAGGAATGGAGCAGCTATTATCTCAGGGAGAAAGTTGGCTGCACAAGTCTGTGAGGAAATACAAAAAGATATCAAATCATGGCTTGTCCTTGGCCACAAGAGACCTCATCTCACTGTTATTTTAGTAGGACAAAACCCAGCCAGTTACACTTACGTAAGAAATAAAGTAAAAGCAGCAGCCTCTGTAGGTATGCTTTTTAAAAAAAAAATAGAGTGTACACTGTTGGGTTTTTTTTTTTGCAAGAATGAGCCTCAGTGAAAGTGACAATGATGCAACACAGGACATCTGACACACCTATCTAGGGACAATATTTTCATAAGGTTTGGGCAGTGCAGAGCAAAATTGATATATCTTCCTAGATAGACTGGCAGGAAATGTGGGCAATGAACTAAGTCTATTATATTGTAAAGCTACATTTATAGAATCTTGTAAATCTGAAACTGCAAATCTTCTGCCATCTCCTTTGCAGCCTGAGAATTTGGGGGGAGGGGGCGCTGTCATTTCCATTATACAGCTGGGAGCTATGCACCCTCTTATCTTACTGTTCCTTAGGCTTTTTATATTTGTGTTGCAATGTCACATGCAAGTTTGTAAGGAGCAGGCTATATTTTATTTCTTGTCCACCTTTGCTTCCTATTCCTGCAGATGCCTAGGGAAATCATTTCATTAATTTTCAGTAAACTGGGATTTAGAAAAGAGATTCAAGATTACCTACATACAACCTAGATGATTTAAGTAATATTTGAATTTATTTTACATGTTCTGGAGTTTTAAGCAAAGCTTAATAATATGATATTAAATGTGGAAGTACATAACTTGATTTCTGTAGCAAATCTTTAAAAAGACAAATGTAAATCATTGTTGCTAAGAGTATTTTTTTGTGGATCATTTTAGGTATTTGTAGTGAAATATTACTGAGGTCTGAAGAAATTTCTCAAGAAGAACTTTTAGATCTCACTGGCAAATTAAACAAGGATTCAAGAGTCAGTGGCATATTAGTCCAATTACCTCTGCCAGGTAATGAATTCTGTTTTATATGAAGTCAGAAAATGGAATGACTGAGAATATATGTAAAAAATTAAATGCAAAATAGTACCTCTATTTTGGTACAAGGGAAGTGATTTATCAATGATCAAATTCCTCAAGTCATTATTTTAGTGATATTTATTTTTCTAATTATCTTTTCTAAATATTTGTTATTTCTGTTTCATTGCTTGGTTCTTCCTAAGCCTCGCTGAAATTGTCATATATCTTGCCAATAAGATATTCCTGCAGGATGCAGATTTCTAAAAAAACTTTCCCAAAACAATATCTTCAGAGAAAGTTCAGTTTTAAATTGCCATAAATGAAGCTGATAGAATCATAAAGAAGAAAATGTTCCCAAAAAACTTTTACTTAAGGCCATATACGGTTTTCCTGGCACTTTGATGTTCCTTTGGAAAGAAACTGGTAGCCAGTATAATGTTCTCTCAGTATAAAGATAGACTTCATTCAGTGTTCTCATCTGATTAACCTTTCTGGGCTAGACACCAAACAGAGTGTATTGCAAGAGTTAAGCCTAGAGGTTATCAGTTAATAGAACTTAGACCTCTGTTCTAAGGTCACTTTCCAGAAAATGCTACTGAAGCATTCACTGAAGTGTTAACTAAGCAGCTATCCTGGCCATTACTTCAGTCTAGGAAAAATATTGCATGTGTATGCACTGCATCAAGTTTGTACAACCACATTCACAACTGGTTGTACAAACTTGATGCAGGGCATACACATCTCTATCCTGAAATTATATACTTCTCAAAAAGCACCTCCAGTTTGCTTTGATTCAGTTTCAGTTTATTGAATCCTTTATTCCCTTTTTTAATAGGATTTTATTACATTTCAAAAACTTGAATAAAAAAATAAGAAAAAAGAAAGTAAAAAAGAATCATACAAGAAGTACAAAAAAAGAAAAAAGTAAAAAACAGGAATGGCTTCCAAGTTCTTTGGCACAGATATAGATTAAAAAAATACTTCCAACTTTTATACAAAAATTAACAATAGTTTATATCACTTCTATAATGCCATATAATTCTAATAATCAAATTCCAAAATCAAGATTTCACTTCTCTTAGTTTCTCACAAAAAGTCCAAAAGTGGCTTCCATGTAGAAATAAAATTGGACAAGTCTTTTCTTTGATCAAAGCTTCCAGTTTCATCATCTCTGCCAGTTCATTGGTTTACTATCCATTCTTCCGAGGAAAGTATTTGTAAGCCCTTCCACTTTTGGGCAAATAAGAGTCTTGCCATTACCTTATATAAAAGAATCCTTCATTCCCAATTGCACATGGTCATTTGGAGAATATGCCTAGTGGTGTTACAGAAAAATAATTGTCATCAATATATTGGTAATACCTCAGCTTCAAAATTCTTGATACTTAGCAGTATCATAAAGATATTGAAAAGCACAGAATGGAGGCCTGATTTACACCATGTAATTGTCCTTGTTTGAAGCAACAATATTTAAACTGGAACTGTTTCCAAGCAACAACACTGAAATCTCTCTAAGGAATAAAAATGAATCACTGCAAATCAGGGATATATATTATCAAACTTCCCAGATGATCCAGAGGATGTCAGTGGTATCAAAATTTGTTGAAGAACCAATACCAATTTCCTTTGTTGATACTCAGATAGAGGTCATTCATCAATCCAACCAAGAATGTCTCCGCTGCATTGCCCGTGAAGCCAATGTGAAATATTTCAAAATACAGTTCTCCTTTGTCTAGCAATGTGGGCGAGAAATTTCTATTCCTATGTTTTCAGAAGTCAGAGATTGATTTCCATCCATCTCCAACAAATTCAAACAGACTTCTTAAGAAGAGATCTTATAATTATCTCAGTAGCTGGCTGAGGAATTCTGGGAGTTGAAGTCCACACATCTTAAAGTTACCAAGGTTAGATACCCCTGTTTTAAACACTATAATCAGTTAAAATTAAATTTGTTTAGTTTCTCTTCCTGTTCCCAATTTATAGCTGGTATAGTTTCTACTTCCAGATATTTATTGATCATATTACACTCATTTCTATGG
>JANHZU010001805.1:0-11069 GCA_032468055.1 Acrochordus granulatus
ATTTTTTGGTGAATATTTTTTGGGGCGTGGAACGGATCGTCCGATTTTCTATTGTTTTCAATGGGAAACCTCGTTTCGCTTTAAGAGCATTTCGCACTAAGACCGTTCTTCCGGAACGGATTGGTCTTGTCTTGTGAAGCTCCACTGTATTTCTTATTCTCTTCCTACATCTTGCATGAACTTGCTTAGCCTAAAAGCAAATAGCATAATGAGTCGGTAGGTATTGTTCAGCTAATGTCCAGGGCAGTTGGGGATGTGAACAGAGTGCCAAGGACATCAAAGGAGAATGCATGAAAATACAGTTAAATGTGACATTTGAAAGATGAAAGATAGAGACATTTATTTATGAAAGCTCCATCTCTTCCTCCCTCCACACCACACTTGGGGATGTGGCAACCCAATCTGAGGATTCCAGGAATTGTAGTTTAGACTCCTCTGCCTGCTTTAATAATTCAGCTGCCAACTGCATCTTCTCTGTAGCTCTATTATAGTCTTTTCCCCCCTCTCTATTTTGTTATGCATTAAGTCAAAGCACAGACAAAGAGGCACCATGCGTATTAAAAAAATTGGGGGGAGATAGCTTGCTGCATCTTGCCCAAAGGAAGCAAATAGTTTAAAAAAACAATTCTCTCATTTGCCAGTTGGGGTTTGCTCGTTATAATGGCATGAATGTTGCATGAAGCACCCATCTGGGCGCCTTCCGAACGAAGCATTGCTAAGTGCATGAGCCCAGGTGAGGTTATCTGCTCTGGAAGAAAGCCGGCATCACGTGAAGGGGGAAATTTTCCAGCAATAAAAAGATTATTTGACTTGCATTAGGTAGATGTTACACAGGAAGCTGCTTTAAATCTCAGGGGTGAGTGACTTTTTTCCAGGGGCAGCTGGCTGAAATTTTTCGATATATATTTGCAATTTTGTTAGTCTCTGAAGGCCAGAGGAAGTCATCATGATATTGTGAGAACAACTGGGTAAGCACCAAATATATCCATGCAGTTTGGAAGGGTGGGAGAGTTTTTTGGGGGGGCAGGAAATGTGGAAAATAGTGCTGACAAAAATGGGGTAGTTTCGCTTCCCAATTTCAGCACCACCATCTAGGCAGTTCTGCAGGCCACCTGTAATCCGCACTGCACATGGGTTCGTCCCCCATTTGTTCAAATCCTGCTTTTCTTAGTCTGGTGGCTTTGAGATGAATTGAACGTAATTTCCCAGACTCCTAACCATCAGCAGGTATGGACAACCAGAGGAGCAAAGGTGGGCAGCTGTAGGAGAGAGGCAGGCAGGGCCAGGAGCAGGAGTGACACGAGGCATCAGCTTAGAGTCCTTACGTACCCATAAGAGAGCGAGGTCCAACCCCCCTCGAATGCCGGTACCCCTTATCAGTGTCACCCAGGCACCAGCCCTCAGTCTGAGAAGATTCCTGTACGTAGACTTTGGCAATACATCCGTTGCTTTGAACCTCTGTGCGTGGACTGGTTGCTTGCGCCTGACATTAATCTTCTCAGACCGAGGGTTTGCACCTGGGCGAAACTAGATAAGAGCTAAGGGCATTCAAGGGCAGTTGGTTGGGGGTGGACCTCTCTCTCTCCACACTTTGCCAGCCTCTCTCCTACAGCAGCTGATGAAATGTCCATTATGATCTAAACTCTGTCCCTTTGGTACTCGATGGTGATATGATTATCCAAGTCTGAAACTGCAAAGCCTGTGTCAGGATATCACGCTGTAGGGTCTTTCGACATCATCATGGTTAAGAATGGAACATGCTGGCTAAGAATTCTGGAAGACAGTTGAACTCGCTTGGAAAAGACCAGCAGGAGAAATACAGAGGATGCACCTAGCCTCTTCCAGGGCAACGAGGATTTTTTTTCATTCAGATGTAGCCTTTCTGCAAAGCTGGAACTCGCAACTTCATAAAAGATATGGGCCAGATTCATACAACATGCTTATCAGGGATATTATACAGCAGGGCTAACAAACCAGTAGTAGACTACCACTGGGACCGCAATTTCCATTGCTAAGCAAGGCAGTTGTTAAGTGACTCATGCCCGATTTTACAACTTTTTTAGCCAAGGCTGTTAAGCGAAACATTGCAATTGTTAAGCAAATCATGCAGTTGTTAAGTGAATCCAGCTTTTCCCACTGACTTTGCTTGTCAGAAGCCAGCTGAGAAGGTAGCAGATGGTGATCCCGTGACCCTGGGATGTTGCAACCATCATAAATAGATGCCAGCGGCCAAGTGCCTTAATTCTTACCACATGGCCATGGGGATGCTATAAAGGTTGTAAGTGCAAGAACCATAAGTCACTTTTTTCAGTACTGTTTTAACTTGGAACAGTCACTCAGTGAGTGTTGTAAGTTGAGGACTATCTGTAAACACAGTATTGCATATAAGAGGGCCTAAATACTTATAAGCACCGCAAATTGACAGAAGCACGAATGGAGGAAGTTCAAAACTTAGTCTTGCAATATTAATGTAACCTTACAATAAAGACAGAGCTGGTATGCCTGGCTGTGCTTTTTGTCTGGATTACCTTGAAAGCTAACAGAATGCAAATAAAGGGTCTCCCATAAAGTAGGAGCTACAAAAAGCAGGTATGTCACAGCATGGCTGTCATAGTGGACATGACCAATCATAACACACCCATGGTGTGAATGGGAGTTCGCTGCTCCCACCTTGCGCCTTCTTTGTGAAGTTCTACATCCGTGCTTGTCTTTTTCCTTTTGCTTAATTTGAAAGCCAGGTGGGATGATGTCCAACCATGTAAGCTCAGACTTATTCCTGTGAATAAAATAATGCTAGAGGCTGGTGTTATGCTACACCATGCCAATATCACCTTTAATTTTTTTAATTAAAATAATCTTTGAAATAATAAGACAGAGAGTGGGAGCAGGAAACTATCCAGAGCCACAGGCACTTTGGTGTTCCACATTCCTTAAACATACCATACAAGTTATAGTGAAGTTATGCATTCAACAAGCTGATTTATCTTTGTAGGAATGTCTTATTCACCTGAAAAAAATGTTGGGAATTTTAAAACATGCATTCTTTGTTTTCATACTTAGATGTTGCTTTGCAGTGTTATGCACAATAGGGATTATTTGACTTTCCAAGTGGAACTGGGAAAAAACTTCGCCTGGGACCTATTGCTAATAAAGCTATTGCTATTCAAGGCAGACAATGTCAATCTAGTCCAGTATTTTCCAATTTGGGCAAGTTATAAATGTGTAGCGCAACTCACAAAACTCCCTAGCCAGGGCAGCCATTGCCGAGAATTGTGGGAATTGAATTCCCCCTGGGAGTGCTTGCAAAGATACAGATAAAACACAAGATTTGATCACATCATTGCATCCACCTGCACATCTGGAAATGCCCAGATTGGAAAAACTGAGCCAAATAAACCAAAGTATGCTAATTTTCTATGGCAGCTTCCAAATGATCGATATATCCACAACTCTTCGAGTTCCATTTTAAAGCCCATTAGATATAGCTCTAAATTCTACCGATTCTTTTCTGGATCTTTTTGGAAATCAAAACTGAAGATGGGAACATGACATCTTTCTCATCTATACGTGAGCACAGAGAAATATTAGCAATGCTCAACTGCTGGTCACAAATACTGTCTCACATGATGGTTCATGCCGATGCCCCTTCCTGGGTGTACTGGAGCCATTGATTTATAGGTTTCTTGCCATGGAGGCCTCCTTCCTCTTTAAAATTATTTAAATAATTTAGAAATGTAGCACTGGCTTCCTTTGACCAGTCCCTTTGCTTGTGATCAGTTTGCTATGACTCCCTCTGATGAGAACATGGCAATGGGTAAAAAGAACTACCAAGCCATGATAATGTAAGGTTTGATTCCCAGTCAACAGAAAACATGGAGGACAGAGACCAGAATACTGTGAAGGGGAGAGATCTTCGTGATTCCTTGTGAAAACTGTACTCATGTCTAGAAGCCCCCCATATTTCCAACTCTTTTCTATATAGTAGTTCTATATCCATGTGTTTCCTGAATCAACACAGCAAATGCTCATCACTAGAAGTCTTCTGTGTTGTACTCAGAACTCTGTCCTGTCTGTCTCCTCAATGCAGGTCAATCTGAGCAACCTCAGGTGGACAGCTAGTTTATCTGGAGATTGTATGGCTTTCATCTCCTGCCCTTTTATAGCTTGCATTAATTCAGACCGTAACCCATTAATTCAGGGATTAGCAGGCCAGTGCCTATAGGCTGCAAGACCCCTAAACACTTGAGTTTAGGTGATGCGCTGATCTGGTTAAACATGTTATGTTATTTCTTTCTCCTATTTTTAATTTTTTAATTGGTTTTGATAAAGACTTTGCAATGAAGTTGTAAGCTTAACCTTACCATCAAAAATTAAAATCCAGTTGACAAGATTTATAAGCCTCCAGATTTATTTTATTACTTGGATGACTGAGGATTTTTCTGCAATGTTCCATGGTCTCAGCTGGATCTTAATTTTTGGGTAATTGTGGATTTGTCCAGGGGTGGGGCATCTTCTGTTATCTTTCCCTATTGACCTGGCTTCTTGGTGTAAGTTTAGCAATGTCTGGAGACCACAGTGCTCCCTCCTTTGAAGTAGACCTCCTTCCTCACCCTAACTTTGCTTTAGGAACATTTCCACTTGGAGGAGGAATGAGAAAGTCCAACAGATCAACTCTCTCTCCTCCTGTAGAGGAAGGGTAGAATATCAATATTAGCCCAATTGCAATGTTTAAGCAAGCACGTTAGTGACATGTTGCCAGTTTTCTATAAGCATCCATGTTATGTGATCGCTTGCAAGAAGAAATGAGTTGTTCTTTACTCAAGTCCCACTTTCAGCACAGAAAGTCACAGCTGCTGGAACAGATAGCCAGATGTTTCTAATGCAGATCAAATGCTTCTTCCCTGTCCCTGAAATCAGCCTTGACATATAGTTCTCCATTCCAGGAAAAGCATATTGACATGTCAATTACTATTTACTTTATGGCCAAATGCTTCTGGTGGAATGTGTGGCAGCACTCCAAAACTCAGAGATGAACTCAGCTTTTAAGGAACAAGAGTGCAACAGCTTGCTGCACCTCAGACACTTTGGAACCTATTTTAATGTGCCACCCCCAAAGCACAATTTTTGGCAGAACAACCTACATATAACTTTAAAAGGGTACAGCTAAAAATTTTAACGGAACAGCATTTGAAATGCAAAACACAAGTTACAGTATTATAATCAATAATTACCATAACTTCTGCAGCCAGGAGGCCCCAGAAGCTAAAACAACAGAAATGAGAGATTAATTACAAATGCCGTTTGTTATAAATAACGCAGGGGGCACGGTGACACAAGCGGTTAAGATGCTGAGCTTGTCAGCTGGAAGATCAGCCGCCCAAGTTCAAGACACAAGCACTGCCGTGCAACAGGGTGAGCTCCTCTGGTCTGCCCCAGCTCCTGCCAACCGAGCAGTTCAAAAGCATGTAAAAATAAAAGTAAATAAATAGGCACCGCCTAAGTTGGTGGGAAGGTAACAGCACCTGTGTGCCTTGGTGTGTAGTCATGCCAGCCACGTGACCACAGAAGTGTCTTCGAACAAATGCTGGCTGTTCCATTCCCTAGAGTCAGCCATGGCAGGGGAAACCTTTACCAATATATAATGTGGGCTTACAAATTCTGTCCATCTAACATACACATTAACAAGCTTTTTAGGTAAAATGTATTTAGCCCTTATAGCTCATTTGTGCATGGACGTATATCACTAGAATTTTTCAAGACTTTGATTGGATTCATATACAGTACTGTGCTTCATCCTGGATTAACTAATCATGGCTCACTAGTGCAGTCAATCACTGTGATTATACCAAATAGCTACGTACCATAGTTTACTGATTCCCACAGCACATTAAGGCACAACCGGGCAAATCACAGTATAACTTCACACAAGTGAGAAATCAGCTTAAGATTTACTGCTGAGCATTTTTTGCTGGAATCTGGAAATAAATCTTGGAATTTGGCAAAAAAGTCACAAACTCGGGTCACATGATTGCGGGATGCTGCAAATGGCCATAAAGGTGAGCCAGTTGCCAAGTGCTCAAAATGCAAGCACATAATCGTGGGATATGTGTTAGTGCACATACAGCTGTCGTAAGGTCAAAATTGGATTGTAAATACCTTTTGGGAGGGCTGTCATAACTTTGAACAGTAGTTAAGTGATCCATTGTAAATTAAGCAACCAGTTGTATTTTACCAGTAGGACAAAATGACAAGTTTTCAGGTGCTTATGGGAGAAAAGCTTTAAGAATTCCCACCCTGAGTAGACCCTTCATTTGCCATGGAGACCCAGTTCCATGCAAATAAAGACTTCCTGAGAAAATGAGAGAGACAGACGAGGCTGAGTAAGCCTACAGCATTCACCGTGTCTGGTGAAAATTACAGTTGATATATTATTACATTAGCCCGCATAAGCAAGGCATCATGTTCAAGGCAGCCTACTGGGGGAAAGAAGATCGTTTAAGACGGAGGCCTGCAATTATTAAGGCAAGTTTATTCCTGCACTCAGCTAAAAGCAGCATATTAGAACTTCATGGTCTAACTTCAGGCTCCACTTTGCAGCGATCGAGATAAAGATTCACACTGGATGCCCCTCCTTTCAGCCCACATCTTCACCAAGAGATGGACCAGCAAATGCCACAAGCTGTCGCAGATGAGCAAGCTAGCCAGGGAGATTAAGATCAACCAGTTTATATATAAACTGCAATGAACTTTCCAAACTGCTAGAAACATGGAGAATTCCCATATCCTGATGCTGTTGACTTCAACTAAGCTTCTTCTGGATTCCTCAAAAAGTTGTCTACCAAAACTGTTCCATCTGAGTTAGTATTTTAGCCAGAGGAAGGTCATCCCTTTTTTTCTCCAGTTAGTAGTTCAGCTCTATACCTATTTATTCTGACTGTTTTTTAAAAAAGTAATGATTTTGGTAGGTGATTAAAGGAGCATCCGTGGCTAATCCCTCTGAAACACAACGGATTTTGCCACTAGATTCACACCTTGCCCTAAACAATCATGTGGTTAGTTTGGCTTGGGATCTTGTTGTGAGCATAGTCTTTGTGGTTTGTATTAGAGCTCTGCACACTTTCATCACGATTCGGAAGATACTTCCAATAGTACTAAGTGCCAGTACAGTGCTTCTCAGCTACACATTAAAAAGTCACACAACATAACCTAAGTCATTTTCATGCTATGCGAGCCACATGTTGCCATTTTTGATATCATCAGGGTTTGTTATAAACACCTGTGAAGGGTGAAATATTGGAAAGGCAGAACTATGTACCAGATTGTCTGCTGACCACATAGCTAATTTGCTGCTCAGCAGGGATGCCCAATATCCAGAATAAAATGAAGTATTATGGTATGTGGAAAAGACCTTGGGAGACAGGATGAAGAGATGCTGCCTAGGGAACAGTCAGATAAGAGAGGATGTAGCCTGAAGCTACCTAGTGGGTTATGCAAGCAGCTCAGAAAGCTCCCTGCCTAGTTTTGGGGGCTGAAAAGGAGACAGGGGGAGAATTATACTTACATTCTTAGAAGGTTTTGTTTATGTAGCTTTACAATAAAGTAGAATTAGCTTATCTGTTGGTGTTTCCTATCTGGTCTACCTGATAAGACTGACACTAAGACTCAAAAAGTCTGTATAAGACATGACAACTGGACTTCTTTTCTTGTTGGTTTGAGATGTTTTGCTGTTTATCCAAGCAGCTTCTTCAGTCTGAGAAAAAAAATTGGTTAGGGAACCCCATATATATCTTCTAGGATGGCTACATTTCTCATTTAACCTGGCTAGGCTTATTAGATGGGACAATAGGAGATGTGAGTAGATAGAGAGTCTTTGGGATGTAAATGTTCGACTCCTAAATCCCTTACTCATCCCCAAGTGTGTCGTATAAGTGTGGCCTCCCTCCTGAACTTGTGAAGTGGTCTTAATCTTCCTGGGGACTAATGAAATAGCAGCATGAAAAATGGGGGACAAATTGTGTCTGTGGCCTCCACCTCTATTGAGGGAAGGATTTTCCACTTTGGCGTAGATGGATTACTTCACTCCTCTCTCAAATGACTGAGGATCTTCATTGTCGTGTTGCATAAGATACTTAACCAGATCAGTTAACTGGGTCTGTTTTCCTAACACGTAAATGCACACACAAGCCAATTTTAATTAGGGTTACGAGTTTTGTGTCTAATAAAACCCATTTGGTTAGAATGAAGTTTGATCTCTTGGATATTCCCAGAAAAATGGGAATGACAATAACCCAATTAAGTACATTTGACTAAATTATTGGTGTTTGGAGCCAGAGAACTGAATGCAACGTACCAACAATTATTGGAGTCTGGGTTTGCAAAACATACTTAATCCAGAAAGCTGCAAATCAGTCCTTGCTGTTGGATCTGGGAGTATGCAATCTTGCTAAAAGCAGTCAAGAACCATCCTTCTAGTTCTTTTCTCTCAGTTCCATAAAACCCTTTAACCAAAAGAGGAATATAAAAGTTGCAGACATCTATTTTACCTTTTCCTCATTGTCCAGGCAGACAGTGGTGAGCTGGCTTTACAACCTGCAGCTATTAGCCTCAGCAGCAAGTTTCACATGTAATAGGGCAGTTTGGGGTGTTTTCTACAGATATTTAATTGTTCCCTCTTTTCTTCTGAGGACTAACTGGGTGAAGTTCACGCACTATCTTATCGCTGACTGAATTTCAGACAATGCAGCTGATTCACAATTGCTCTTGTTGCAAGTTGGTTTTCAGTTGTCCTTGAGAGTGGTTAAAGAGAGTGGCTGGCTGAACAATTCTGGGAGTTGAAGTCCATATATCTTAAAATTGCCAAGGCTGAGAAGCACTGAGTTAAATGCTGCTGCTTCTGCCCTTTGTTGACTTGACAACTGGCTCACACAACATGTTATCCCAACTATTCATCCAGGTAGGGCCCACCCACAAAATATCAAGTCTTTGGAAACAGAAGCTGACAAGCATTTTTAAAACCTGTAAATAAGCAGAGATTTTTAAAAGGATGGAGTGGGAGGAAGCCATAAGCCTACATTCTCAAGGAATGCAACCTATCAAAAAATGAAGACTGTCCTTCATTCTTTCCCCAAAATGGGTTTGGTTTCTGCTGTGGGGGAATGATGCATATCACCCTACACCTCCAGGAATCACACCAAATTTCCATAAGACCCACATCTCACCACCACTGTGAAGACTAGGGATGATTGTGGAGGATTTGTGATCAGTTGTTAGGTTGTGTGATCTTTTCTGCCAAACGTGTAGCTACTAAGGAGAAAGGACAAATGTGGTGGTTGGAACAAAGCTTCTTTTGCAGTTGGTCCTTTCAGCCTGATCATTTCCAATCTGACCTCTTAATCCAAGTCACCCAGCCACTGTTCTTTCCTTGAAGACATTTAAAAAGACAACCAAAGGAAAATCTCAGAAAACTAATGTCAAGAACATTTTTTATTTATTATTATTTAGGAATCTCCAACTCCTGGTTTTAGATACCTGATACTGAAACTCCTATGAGAGTTGTTGTATATTGTGCAGTCACATGAACAGTTCAGAAACAGTGGCTGTGATGGTACTACCAAAAGGAGCCACATCTGAGATTTTCTGGGTTGGCAGAAGTTAGGAATGACTTAAGCTACCCCGTCCGAACTCAGGCAGCATGAGCAGATTGGTGTCTGAATCTTGGAAAGAAGAGTTGGTATTCTGGAAGATCTTCTCAGCTATAGATGAATGAAAAGGTGGCTTGGATTTGGGCACCAGGTTGAAGTTGGACAGTGCTTGCTCAAACCCAGCAGCATACTTCTGAAGGTCATTGCTGAGCCAATTCACAACATTGGCTTCTTCTGAGGAGCCTTGCTTGAAAAGGCAGACTGTGTTGATGGTATTGTTCCGTTCATTATCCTTGATCACAATGACATCCTTCTCTTCCAAGTTCTCCAAGGCCAGATCAAAGTCATTGGAGGACATTGAAACAAGGCTGGATTGACTTGTGGTCATCTTAGCTTTGTTCTGGTCCTTCTCCTTTAAGTTCAGGCTGGCTACATCGATGAAGCAAACCACCTCGCAGTTCTCATCCCTGGGAATCTTGTGTTTGTATAAGTCTACTCGACACAACCCTGCCTGGCTATTTAACCAATCGATTTCCTGAGCCATCTTTGTGACTTGGAAATGGAATAATAGAGGCCTGAGGTCTTTGAAGGGTGAAGTTTTCAGTTGGCTGGCCTGGATAACTCTGCCAGGTTTAAGATGCTCCTTCCTCTCTCTACTTTTTTCTGCTACTTGAGTACAGAATTCATGTCCTTAGAGGGACATCTGGTTTCTACAGCAGCAGTGACATCACAAACCATCAGTGTCTACCACCCACCAGAGACACGGAGGGTTTTTTCAACAAGAGGTTTGCTGATCAACTCTCTTGAAGGACCCAAAGCAAGAATGGGAATCCATAGGTCTTTGAGCTGTTAGCTCCAAGCAGCACAATCACTTATTAGGAGTCCTGGGAGATGTAGTTGAGCAACATCTGGAAGTCCATTGGCTTTTACAGTGAAGACCAGCAAGCCAAAGACCACAATGACTTTCTACATACTCTCCTAAATATTACTGTTTGTTATTAATCCTGACTCTTTGGGGCCAATCTTCTTTCTCTATCTTTAACCTTTGTATGTCTGGACTTCACATATTAAGGAGCAATCTTCCTTATTTAAAAAGGGGGAGGTTGTTTTATATTTTAATAATTCATCCATAGGTTTTGGAGCACAAAAGATCAGTAGGAATTTTTCTGCAACTCAGTTATTGGCTGCAACTATAACAGCCTTGTTTTTGTTTTTTGTACTTTAGGGGAAATGCATTAAATTACATTCAGTGGGCAACTGATGTCTTAGAATATTTTTCTCTGGGGAAACATTTATTTTAAGCAAGAATGTTATAATTCCTCTCCCTTTTTCCTTGGCTCCAGCTTTCAAATGTTTTTCTAGATGTGGCAAAGTTATTTTCCCCCATCTCCACCCTTTGCTGTATAGTTGCTCTCTCTCTCAAAGTAT
>JANHZU010001805.1:31420-50608 GCA_032468055.1 Acrochordus granulatus
TTTAAACTGTATACAGTACAGCACCTACTTAATCAATATGTTACCTCTTCTTAGAGTCTTTATAAAGTTGTTATATATAAAACTATTTTAAAAATCCTTCAAATTTCCTTCCAATTCATATAAACTAGGAAAAAAACCTGGCCATTTGCATTGTTTTTTCTCCTATATCATTATATTTACTGCCCTAACTCTATGCATTTGAGATGGTTTAGAAAGGCATGTGCTTATTGGCACTTTTTAACAGTTAAAACTCTTGTTCCCTGCCTTCATTCAATTACAATAGAGTGAAAATTGTGGAAGAACCAAAAAAAGTGTAAACTAAGTAAAAGTTCATATGCTATCAAAAACACTGATAACTTTCTAAGCAGGAAGAACCCTTGTAATTAACTATTACTAGGCAGGAAAGACTAAAAAAGAGCTCTTAAGAAATAAGTTCAAACTGTAACTTGTCTTCATTTATACTAACAAAATATGTAGCTAAATGTGGTGGGGAACAGAATGTTATCATAGCTTCCCTGCCTAATTATTCTTAATATTAAGTTTTACAGCTAACAAGAAAGAGAATTCTCAAGATTCAGGACTATTTGATGCTAAAAAGTGGATTGTTCAAGTCAAGTAACTGGACATAATGTTGATTCTTTAAAAGAACTACATAGAATTCTTTGCTTGATCTTAGCTTCTGCTCCTTAAATGAGATCTACTTTATTATATAGTAACATTGCAATATTTAATTCCTTGGATTTTTTGTGTCCATTGTGGTCTTCAGGTGTACTATTAAAACAGCAAAGAGAATAATCGTATGTTTAGTATGATGAAGGCTGGAATGTCCAGTTACATCACTTGTAAGCAAAACACTTGGATGTCCTGACAGCATGTACTCTATGGAAGTTATGGCTTCTGCTTCTGCTAAGGACTTATGATCTTATCTTTCACGAGAGTCATAATTTATCTAACTTCTTCAGAATTTCATGGGACTTATTCGGTTTAACACAATTTTTCCCATTGTAGACTGGCCTCCTGATAAGGTCTGTCTTATATAACAGTAAGGTAGAGAGTCACCTTTTACAGATCATGCATTTACATGAGCTCTGTACAGTAAATATTTGTTGCATGTTTGTTTCGTTGCATGATCGTTGCATGTTGTTTACACCTATTGCAATAAAGCATGGTATATCGTGATAGACCCTATACACTGAACCCTCACTATTCATCCAGGTCCAAATTTAAGGAAGAGTTATGGGTATGGCTAAGAATTATGGTACATGTAGTTTTCCACATATGCAGTGCAATGCATTGGGAGGAGTTGGCCCAGGGTGCATATATTTCTCATATAGATCCATAGTTCCCGTAGTTCAAGTATGCAGCATTCATGCATGTTCTCAGACTATATTTTGCTGGTCACTCATATTAAATCTTGCATAAAGTATAGATTTTGAAAAGTAAAAGAATGATAGAGTATGTTCAACTGTTAACTAATAATATGCCTAAAATTTTGTGATATCCTAAAAAAAATCAGTCATATCAGAATAAAATAAGTGTAATCACACACATTGTATCATGAAGTACCTAAGAAGATTGTCCGTTGGCTATTGTCAAGAATATTTTATGATACACTGTATGAGTTCTTTTAATTGACTTGAGATTGAATACAAGTAGTTTTTCAAACCTGATTAGCATAAAAACACAAGTTCCCAGAACTACTTTACTATTTTTTGTGACTAATAAAGAGGACTGACTTATTCCTGCGTAAATGCTATCCTTCCCACCTCTCAGGCTCTCAGATTTTAAACCTCTTTAAGTTGTTACAAAGTTCTAAGACAGCAACTCTTTTTATAAGATAAACTGGAAGAATGCCATCTGGCTGAAGAGTTGTCTAATATTTTTATTTATTTTAGGGACAAATCTCAAGGCCACATGTGGTTACTTATGTTTATTTAGCAGCTCATTCATATGTTTTAACGCAAAATTGATAATCAAAAGTTTGTTTACTGTAAGCCTTATATCTAAAAAATTAACATCAATAAATACTCTTGACAACCTTTGTAGGCTGCAAGTAAGTAACATTTGAGTCCCCTCACAAACCTATAAACATTTTTGAATGTATTATTTCTGAGGCATTATTTAGTTTGCTTCACTCATACCCCTCCACCATTTTTAACAGAGAGCATAAGGAGATATACGTGCAATCTTTATTGCATGTTTTATAAATGTAGTTTTCTGAACACAGTGGGATTCTCAAAGCTGTGTTTTGATTCTGTCAGTATGTACCTATAACAAAAGAATGTGGTATAACTTTAGCCTTAATAGGAAGTTCAAGTTCCAGGAAAAAAAATAATTTTCCATTTCAGGCTTTATCAGCCCAAACCAAGAGCCATCCTTGTACTGTCTGTGACCCTTTTTCTTCTCATTCACCCAAAACTTTTGTGTATCATATTACATAATGCCAAAACTTCAGTTTCAGAACTTTAAATTAGCCTTGGACATTATCATTTGATTATTATATAGTCTGAAGCATGGAAGAATTATATGTAGTTTATGAGCTCTAGGAAATAGATTATACATCTCTCCAGACTATTTTTTCAACACTTGAAGCCCCTATGATTTCCTGCCATAATTTGGCAAGAGACGTACAGTTTGAAAACTGCAGTGTGTTCTCTAAAATAGAATTAAGATTTTTTTAAAGTCCCTTGCAAAACCGTCTACATTAATAAAGTTGTTACTCACTTCATCACTGTAAATGCTGTCATCCTGAATCTACCCTGTAAGTTTCCCCACCCTAGATATATGTAGCCCCCAGCCACCAAAGTGCTGTCTTTCCTAATATCAACCATTTCTTAGTATACTTGAGCATAAACATACTTCTTGCATTGCATGGCTTAACTATAGCTTCAGCTATTGTGTTTTGCTACAAAGCAAAACTGAACACAAACTGAATTATTTCTGATTTCTTTTCACCCCTTTTCACTCCTGCTCTTATATTTCCATTGTTGCAGAAATGAGAAACTAGTTCAGATTAGAGTAGCAGATCTGATCCTTCTCTCCCATAAAAAAACATTTTTTAAAAAAACAGCAAAAGATAAATGCAAAAGGGAGGAGATCTGATTTAATGGTAAATGATGTAAAGTTCTCTGTAGCTTTCTGTTTTTCTATATGTGCAATAATTTGTACAGTTTGAAAAAATATGGGATTTCTATTTTTCTTCTCATTTATGATATTAATACCTAAAGAATCCCTTAAGGAAGTACTGTATCTCAAGGGAGGGCTATTGATTTGTTGTCTTCTTTCCTGGAATCAAGCAGATACTCAATACCACCTGACTTCGCTGTTAGAGGAGTTGATTCTGCTGAACTGTTTACTCCCTTGCAAAGTCTGCTTTATTCTTGAACTGATTCCTAAAGCACCATTATATATGTTCTGAGCCTATTTCTGTTTGCTTGGTTTTCTTTGGCATACGGTTTGCTTTGATCCTAGCTTTCAGTTTTGGAAGAAATACATACTGCTATACTTACATACATACACATTTCTGACTTCAGTGGAAAGAGTTAATTAACACTTCATGCAGCATATTTGGAACTGTAATGTTTGAATGAAAATGTTACTTTCAATATTTGCATTCATTTTCCTTCCTGCTGTTGAAGTTCCTCTGGGCAGCTTGTGCAATATATCTTGTGTTCCTTCATTTGTATGAGTGATGGAAAGAATTTGAAACTTCAAAAAAGAATCCTCAACCTTCTCCTTCCTGTACTGTATAGTTCCCCATATGATTAAAAGTAGTAAAGCAAAATAAATGTATCTAAAATGGAAAAAGCTTTATTATAAAATTACCAATACTATATCAGGAAAATGTACCTTTTAGAACATTTTAATACTAAAAAGTAATGCAAGATTTTCAGACAGCACTTTGAATTAGGATTTTAAAGTCTTCAATTTTAATAAAGTATTGATTCCAAATAAGTATCTTATTTCTGCAGCAACCTGTAGCAAATGTTGTCAAAATGAAATCAGATGTTTGAAACTTAGTACTTAAGAAAAATGATGAGTGCATATTTTTAACCTTTGAGTATTCTCTATACAGTTCAGCTTTAAGACCTAAACTGATGTAAAAATAAATGAGTGCCTGCATAATTTATGTCATGCCTTGCTCCCTGATCCTATTTGTATTGATTTTTCTAAAAGGCTTTTGTGGCTACAGGAACCAATCTGTCTCTCCAGTTTTTTCCGGCCAACTGGCAGGGGGAACAGCGGCAAACACCAACCCGGGAATATGTTGACTTTGAAAGAGAGGGAGGCAAGGTAAGGACAAAAGGAATAGATGGCATCCATCTAAATCTTGTCTTCCAGAGGTTTTCAAATACATATTTAAAGCATTTTCAAATACAGATTTAAAGCATTATGCGGAATGAATCGGCTGTTATCCATTTTTAGGGAGACTAGTTGTGTAAAACTGCTATTTCCAGCAAATTGTCCACACTGCCTGAAAAATATTCTGAACTCCTACTTTGCTGTTCAGTCATGGTTCTGCAGATAAATTTGTATCTTTAAAGAATACATTTCTGCGTATTTGGAGTATACTATCTCTGGAGTCCTTTAGATATTTTTCATTATAAGATTTTGTTTGAAAATTTGTGTACACAGCAGTATTCTTAAGAATTACAATAATTTCCTCTAAAATTGTATATAATACACTTTTTGCTGAATGGTGAAATGGCATGCAAAGATTTTGGGTGGATATCGACTGACAGCAATGATGTGTTAGGGTATGGAGAAAATAAAGAAAAATCTTCAACAACACTGGATGATTTTCAGAGTGTCAGTAAATAAAGAAAAGTATGTTGCATTTCCATGAAATATTATATATGCTTTAAAAACAATAAAATTTGCTTCATGCAATTTAGTCTTTCGTGACTTGCTGCAGCATTCAAATGAAGATGTTTTCAGTTGATAGTCATAGGTCACTTAACAGTTCATCAACTGGAAATATTTGTAGAAAAGAGTAATTATCATGCAAACTTAGGGGAGCACATTGGAAAACACAAATACTATATTTTTATTCAAAAGTGTGTGGTGAAATAATCATTCCCATCCTGAATTTGGAATTCCGTCCTTATTTTTAGAACTCAAAAATTGAATTGGTCTAGTTTTATCTAACATTACTGTGTTTTACATATTAAAATGCCTAATGTGGACACATTATGATAGATAAAATCTACACAGAATGTTTTTGATTAATGTACTTAGGGCAAGCTACTTTCAATTTAATATGTCTTATGAAAATAAAATGAATTATTGCTTTTCATTATAGGGTTTTGCATAAGAAAATTAAATGTAAAATTTGCTTAAATGTAATTCCCCAGCCATGAGAGTTTCTTTAATATCAATATTTTGCTCTGTCTCATAAATCCTTCTAAATTCAGAAGAAAAATCTTACATTAACCTGATTTTTTCAATGTATAGACTTCTACAGTAGAAGGAAATATATAATAATTAAATTGCTGTTTTGTTTTACACAATGTACCATCATTTAATGTTTCAGCCTGTTCCATGTATCTGGAAGTGATTCATTCTTATAAAAGCACTAGTAGTAGTTGTGGAACAAGTCAGAATGTTTTGCATCTCCTTCCAGTTTAAAAATGTATTCCCTTTCTTCAAGCTTCGCATTTTAACTAAGACAAATATAATTACTGATCATAAAGAATTTGTAAGGGCAGGGGAGTATTGTCATGATTTTTGATCAGTTATGAACATACATAATTAAGTATGCTTGCTTCTCTGTGCAGTCCAAAACCCAATGGGGCCTTGTGTTGCTATTTTTATGTCACTTTCTACAATTTGAGTCTATTATTGTCAGGGAACCCAACTACTGTTGTGACAACTAGAAATGGTAAGCTAATAACCAGAGAACCCTAAAATAGAATTACTTCTACTTTCACTATTGCCTGACATATTCAATTTGGATTTAATTTTTACATGGAAAACTGTATTTTCATTTATTAGCCCAAAATTCTAAATTTGGCAGCTGGCAAAGTGCAACTAACAGGCTTTGGTTTGGTGGTAGATTGTATTAGGATTCTAGAGCTAAATCCTGAATATTGTGGGTTGAATTTTAGAAAAATCCTTGTATGTTTTTGGGAGTAACTACTGTGCTGATTTTTGTGACTATAATAATAAATATTTTAGAAACACTGTATTAAATAAGTTTCCTTTAAAAAACTAGTCTGAAATTTTACCACTTTTGAAATAAACTTTTAAATTGGCAGTGTTAAAATTTGAAGTTACATTACTTGTAAAACACACTGTAATTGAAGCTACTTTATAATTGTCATTTTTAATTTTCAGTGATTTAATTTTTGTGGACTGTTTTACATTACTTTGTTTTAATCTCATAGAAGAGATTCAAGCTACAAAGAAGTTCTGATGATTGTTGTTTTTCTTCCATTGTTTGAGAAAATACTAAAATGAAATATTAAGCTATACTATTCTTCATAAATCTACTGGGATATAGTGTTATATCTGTGATTCAGATTTTGTTTCTTATTACTATTTGTACAATAATATTTGTTTTATGGAAAAAGAAGCTAAAACATGCATTACAGTACAATGATTTAGTTTTTTGAAGAAAGAACTGCCCTTTTGATATTTATCCCTGGTTTATGTGATTTCCACCTGACAAAAAGATATTAGCTACTGAGAATTCTTAATAGTGGATATCAGTAAGTTTTATAAAGATAATACAATAATTATGCATAGTACTGCTAAACTGCAGGCTAAAGAGCACTAAGCATGTCTCCTGCAGGTACCTTTGTGTTTCTTTCATGGTATATTTCTTTTATTATCTGGCAATGGAATTCTCAAAAATTGCCTTGCCCAGTATCATATCTCAGGACTTAAAAGATGTTCCTGTGTGGTATGTGTTCATATGTGTGAGAAATAATCCAGTGAATACAATTTTTTCCATTTTTGTGCACTGTGCTCTTAATATAGATTAAGCAGCATGCAATTATTCTCCTTGAAGAACAATAAATAAAGTTTAACTGCTTGCTACATATATAATGTATCATTTAGCTCTGTGCAGCAGTTTTCTAATCTTGAAATATAAGTCTAACAAATGAAATAGTTCATTTTAACAAAAGTGCTATATTACAGCAGTCAGTGCTTAAATACTGAATCTTGTCCTGTATGTGGATGAATATTCACTTATCTGCCCCAAAATAGAATTATTCCATAATGAGAAATTTAGTTTGCAATAATAAGAATAAAAAAGGTAAAGATTGCCCTGCCAGTCATGACAAACTCTAGGGTGTGGTGCTCACCTCTGTTTCTAAGCCAAAGAGCCAGCATTTGACCGAGGACGCTTCCATGGTCATGTGGCTGCCATGACTAGATGCCAAAAGCACATAGAAACTGTTACCTTTCCTGCTGGAGTAGCGGTACCTATTTATCTACCTGCATTTGCATGCTTCCAAACTGTTAGGTTGGCAGCAGCTGAAGCAGACAACAGGAGCTCACCCTGCTGCATAGCAAAGCTGGGTCTTGAACTCGGGCCACCAACCTTCCATCCAGCAAGCCAAGCATCTTAACCGAATTTAGCTTGCAATAATAGATTCATAATTAATATTGTAAGTACTTGATCATGAAATAATAATACAGGAAATACTTCAATATGTCTCTGTACTGAAATCTTTGATCCATCAGTTCTGCATTATCTAATATCTAATACTGCATTAGATATTTTAAGTGGTTAAACTTCTAAATGTAAAGATGGTCTGAATTGGAGTTAGATTGACTGAAATTTCTGTTGATAGGGATATGAAAATTGCTGCTGGGCCTACTACAAGCTACCTAAAAAATACATGAACATGAGATAGATAATAATTTTCCTTCTGACTCGTCAAGGTCTTAAGCTTTACTTCATATAATATGATCCAGCCATAGTTTCACTAAGTGATCAGGTACCAAAGATAACATCAAAACTAACCGATCGGCTTCCTGTGGTAGGTTGTCCGTACTAAAGGGGAAATAGCTGGTGGGAGAAAGGTGACTAGGAGAACAACGGCATTAAAACATCAATATTTTTTTGCTTTCTATAGTTTATCCATCTTCTCAATTGCCATCTTGTACATAGCTGCTTACTACTTTTGGGGAAGATAACAGCTCTGAAAGTGAGAGCAATTCTATTGGAGAAAAACATGAAAGAAGACTGTATTATAAATGTTAATCTCCTGGGGCTTTACTGTTTATATAATTTTTGATAATATAGGTAATCCTCGACTTATGACCAGTCACTTAGTGACTGTTCAAGTTACAATCGACTAAAAAAGGGGCCCAGATTCAAAGTTCTGACACACAGGCCTCCATGGTCACAGAATCAAACTGCAGGCACTCGGCAACAAAGCCATACTTGTGGTTGTTTGCATCATCTGCAATCACATGACCACGTTTTATTATGGTTTTGTTGAAAACTGGCACTTGTAGTTTCCGGTAAAACCATTGCCATAGCAAACCATTAGTTTGTTTAATGACTATGGCATTTGCTTAATGATCACTTCAAAAAAGGTTGTTGCTGTTATAGTATATGACTGTAATGGGCAGACTCCATTATAATCATATCTCGAGGCCATAGCACCATGGAAAGTAGATTACTATTTGTGAGGTAGATGAGAAAGGAGTAAGTACAGTACACTTTTATGGTAGGTGTGAGAAAGTCAAGTGGAGAAGTGGCTTGGCATGTATCTGACTGTATGTGAGTAGAATCCCAAACAGTATCAGTGATAGCATTAGCTACAAATGAGAAGCTACCCAAAACCACCATTCTGGGTCTGTTGATTGCCGAATTCAAAGCACTTGCAATTTAGGCAGCAGGAGTGGCCACAAACCTTGGTAAGCTTCTCTGGAAAATAGAGCCTGTTGTGTGTAGAGCAGATCAATTGGGGGAGCAATTCCTTGGACCAGATTAGCATACTTGGGCTGCTAGCAAAAGACTCTTGATCTCCTAATTTTATGGAGGATGGGTAGTGGGAGCAAGGTCAGACTGGGCAATGAGTCAAATTCTGGGATGAGCCCTACAACTGCAGTAGGATCGATCTTGGTCCTACTTGATAACACAGCAACTTTCAGTACCACTGATCATGGAATTCTGACCAATTTCTAAGAGTTGGAGTTCAGGCATTGTGTTAAGTTTTCCTTTCTATGGGGTCATTTCCAGTCAGAATTAAAACATGGAGGGAGTGTATCCAAAATTCTTGTTTTACAGTATCCCTCCAGGCTTGATGTTGAGAAGTTACCCAAGTTGGCCATCATTACCTTCCAAAGTTTTAAAAGGTCTAAGTTTTATCAAGCTTCTGTTCTGTTTATTCCATATGTGGTTTGGAACATTCAGAAAAATAAAGAGTTTGGCAAGTTTACTTCTATACTGTATATGTTTGTATCCAAAAATGCATTCCTTGATAAATTATTTTGTGATTAAGCTTCAGATTGGACTGGGAATAAATGCTTCAGATTGTGTCGAAGCACAAATGTAGCCTCTATATGTGACTCATTAAAGCAGCTGCACCCATTTCGATGAGGGTGTGGCTACTGTGAAAACTTCCCTGCAGCAACTGTGTAAATCTGGAAACAGATGTGGCTGCTGCAGTGAATCAGAGACAGGTGCTGTTTTTATTCTCTACACATTCTGAAGCACTTTTTCCCCCATTGAACTGGAAACATTACATAGCTATGCTGAGATGTAATACTATTGTTGGAATCCTCTGGGTGCTTAAAGTGAAATTGAGTAACATAATCCAAAATGAGTAGGCAATTGTAGTCTAATAGCTGTACTTGATCTTTCATCCCAGTGGGACAGAAGGGGTATTAATTCAGCAAGAGCAATCTGTTTCTTCTGTTTGGCACTGAGGAAGAAAGAGAGATGTTAGTGGCTTCATCATCCATTGCCATTATGGATCCCCATTCTTCTGGTAGGAAAAAGGTCTCTGTTCGTGTTGCAACAAATTCACATTCATTGTTTTTAAGCCTTACTGACTTAATAAACAAAAGTTCCCAAAATGGCAAGACAGGATCCCATCTGCTGTCTCTTTGGACTGTAAAATAAAAGTTAGTCTTTTACTTCTGTTAATCAAATTGCTGTCACTTGAGTGACATTATTCCAAAGCTGAGCAGTATATTGGTTATTCCTGTGAGGTTTGTTGTCCAGATGTATGGCGGAATGCCAGTTGGCAATCATGGTGGTCTTACCATGAATAAGTGCTTAAGGGAAAACACTGCAATTCATTTGTAGACTTTTATTCATTCATTCCCCCTCCTCATTGGGTTATTGTGCACCATCTATTTACAGATAAAGGAAGTAATTTTAATAGGTTTTAATTACATTTCTGTATTAAACCATTCATAGAAACTGACGTTTCTTTGCTGGTCTCCGTATTGTAATAATTTGCTGTGAAGATCAGCATAATGCTACACCTTCAGTTCTCAGCAGTCTTCCATTAGTTTTACATACACATTCAAAAAACAAGTCATACATTATAATAATATTATTTATTTCCCAGCTTCATTATTTTTATCAACAATTCAAAGTGGCAAACATATTTTAACACACCTACCTCCTCCTATTTTCCCCACAACAGCAACCCTGTGAGGTGAGGTGAGTTGGGCTGAGAGAGAATGATTGGTCCAAGGACACCCAGCTGGCTTTCATGGCTAAGGCAGGATCAGAATTTACAACCTCCTGGATGTTAGCCTATTACCTTAACCGCTAGACCAAACTGACTCTACAATAGAGGTCATGATTAAAGGTCATGATTGTAAGGATCTTTGAGTTACTTTTGCTCTCCCTATCTCTATGTTAGTCTGGCTTCTTTTGATCCTTTTCTATCTACATATTTTGCAATCAAAAGTTTAAATAATACGTCAGCTTCTCAAAAGAGGATATGATTCTCCAGTTTGATGTCTTTATATTTTTAAAAAAGGATGAATTTACCATCACCACCGGTGGCAACTCCAGCCCACATGCTGGACAACACTATTGCCCACAACACTATCGCAACACTGTTGCATAATCGCAACAAAGTTTAAAAAATAGGCATCTGGACTGGATTTTTCTCAAGTCGAAGACATTTCGCCTTTAATCCAAATTGAGAAAGCCTTTTGGATTAAAGGCGAAACGTCTTCGACTTGAGAAAAATCCAGTCCAGATGCCTGTTTTTTAAACTTTGTTGCGAGACTAAAAAAATGTAGTTTCTTTTCTAACATAAAACTCATCACATAATACAGGTGTATTAAAATACCACCTATTGTTAACTAACCACTTTTTGAATGGAAGATTTAATGTAACTGAAGCATACTGTCTACTTAAACATTGAAAAAACAAACTGTTAATCCCAAAAAGAGGAAGAGAACAAGATCTGCATAACTCTAAATATGCTAAACTGCAATAGCATGTGATTTAAATATAAAATGGAATGCAAAATTACAGAGGATATTGTACTGCTGTTGTGGGTATCATGCACCCTTGGAAGAACTCTCCTTGAAGGAAGAATGGCTGGAGAAAAGCTCACTGTGCTGGCAGTGGGTGTTTTAGCAGAATGGACAGACGCAACGTCCATTACCTCACTGGGACCCAGCATCTATTCCTGAAATTATACATAATCCCCCTGAAGATGGCACTGAATTGCATAGAGATGGCCTTCAAGGCCAAATTTCTAGGATTGACTTTGCTCCCTCAAGAACTGATGGACAATCTATGCATCTGGGCACAACATAGTGTAATGCTAGAAACAATATCAGCTTTAGTCCTTTCTTATATCTGCATGCTTATAACTCAAAATGACTCATTATCTCCACCTGCTCCTTGATGGTGTTTTTCACTTGCTCTCAGATTGCATAGCACTTCCCCTGCTATCTCTGAGCCCTCGATGGGCTCTGACACTCCTTGGTGCTCTTCTGTGCTGTGAGTGTCCCTTGTGTTCCTGATCTTCATCACATATTATGTTTCCTACTTGTATCCCCACAGGTGTTTCCTATTTGCATCTCCACGGGACAGGATAGTAGCAAAGGATGGGATCAAAGATATCGGTGCCTGCTTAGTCTGCTGTCCTGGTGAAAAATGCTGATGAATGTCAAGGCCCCACTTTCTATGTCCTTTTTACCTTAGTGTGAACAACCCACAGATTGAAATAGGGCACTTTCAAAAAGATTTTGTTCCATAAAATAAGTCACATCACCATGTATAATTTTCACTAGTAACAGAGCTACATAAGACGGCATGGTCCAAAAATGGCCGACACTCCAGCAGTTTGAGCCACAGCACCACATGACGGGGTGAGCTTCCATCAGTTGCCTCCAGCTCCTGCCCACCCAGCAGTTTGAAAGCACGTAAAAATGCAAGTAGATAAATGGGTACTATTTTGGTGGGATAAGCTGGCCGGCAGTGAGGAGAGCAGGAAGCTGAGACTGGACTTGAGGGTGGAGCAGGATCCACGAAGGAAGCCCCCGCCAATCAACCAGGGAGTGAGGTTAATATGCTGTAATTGTAATGTACATTGTAAGCCGCCAAGAGTCTTTCATGAGAGAGATCAGCGGCAAACAAATGTGTAAATAAATAAATTAATGCAGTATTGATAATATAAATAAATATACATTCTTTTTTTAAAGAAAATGAATTCACACTGATGCTAAAATTCAGCAAGTAAGGGCAAATATGAATCTCAGTTCTCATAAAAGCGTGTTAAAAAAAGTTTTGACAATTAATTGTGGTTACAAAACCAACCAACCAGCCATTGAAAACCAGTGAATCTCAAAATAAAAACATGAACAAAAGAGAGTTTATACAGCTAATGGCAATGGAATTCTGAGAACATCTGAACAATGTGACTCTCAATCCTAATGCCTAAAGTAGCATGGCAAGATATATCTTACATTCATACATTAACCTCAAGCCAAAACCTTGATGAAGGGAATCAGACTATTTTAAATTAACACAACATCAGACCCAACAACCGTGTGAAAATATTCCTAGTAAATTTCAAGCTGTGCCTATGGCGCTCCTGGAAAAGCTAACGAAAAGCCAGTGTTGCTTGACATAATGTATTAAGTATCTGTCCTTTGTTAATAGATTTAGAAAAATCCTAATTAAGGCTGGCCGAAGATTCATGACATTTACTAGTCAAAGTCTGCTGTGAGAAAGGAAGATTTGCAACAAAATTAAAGGGGGGGGGACTAGAGGAGGGAGAAAGCATCTGTGCAGCCTGCCATATATTTGAAATGCAGAAATGGTAACAGAGTGAGAGATGTGATAAAACTTATTTACTTACATGCTGGATTTTTTGCAATAAACTAAGAGAAATGTTTTGTATTTTTCATAGCTACCCCAGGAGATGTTAATCATTAAATTAAAACAAAACACACACACACACCCTCAAAACACACTACTAAAATCACATACACACACTATGGAACAGATAGTGGGTACAGCAGGGAATGTGATTAGACGTTCTGTGGTTAGGGAAAAAAGGAATTGCATATTCCCATTTGCTTGGGTATGAATAGTAGAAAAAGAAGAATGGGAAAAGAGACAGAAAAGACCTTGGCCTGAGGTTGTAATTAAAGTAGTTATGGGGAACAACCTTCATAATTAGGGATTTCCAAGAAAGAGGTACACCACAATTTACTCCCAGAGCAGATTCACTTAGAGCACCAAAACATGAAAGAAGTTATCACTGTGTCACAACATCTGAAAGATAAGACCAGAGGCTGTGATAGAAAATGGGAAGAAATGAGAATTCTTCTTTAAGCAGACCAAGGGAGAAGAATCCCTTGTAGGACCACACTGGAGAAAGCGGCCGTAGCTGAAAGCCAAGGATTCAATTCTCATATACTTGTATTACTATGATTGAAACAGAGCCCCCAGTGCTAAATTAGAATATGCAATTATCTTCTATGAGGTTCCCAATATCATAAAGAAAAGGCTAATGAAATCAGAGAGTGGAAAGCTTTAAAAAAGAAAAATATCAGGGAAAGTTTCCCTGTTACCTGGAAAAAGAGATGAAGTATAGCCATTACAATTGCAGCAAAGGAAATATTAAAGTTTCACTGAGATAATAAAGATGCCAGGCAACTGAAGTTATTTTAACTGGGGGGAAACTAAACACCTTCAAGTCAGTTACTGAACTGCGTGCTGTTAAAACTGATAGTATAGGAGGCGAACGAGCATTCAAACACTAGTTTTCTACCAATGTTTGAATATTTCCCAAAGGGCAGAGGGGACAGCCACTAATGTTATTAAAGCCCTTCAAAGTTCAACAAACTGCAAAGTTAGAAAAGCTGTCCTCAATTTCTTTCTAATCAATGAACTTATTCAGAGATAATTTTGTTGTTCAGAAAGAGTTACCATGGAGTAAAGAATACAGTGATATAATATCCCTAGTGATCTTCTAACATAAGCAAAGCAAAAATATGATGACCAGCAGGATCAATTCACATTAGTACTATTTCGAAAGACTGCATTGTCCCCTTCAAGATCGATATCATTATATTTCTTGTAATAATGGAGAAGTTGCTGGTCTATACTACTTGGATTCTCCAAACCACATGGTTGACAACACTGCCAAGGCAACCTCATTAATGCTTGGCAACCTGTCTTTATGATGACAAACATAAGCTATGAGCACATCTGCAACACGAACAATTCTGAACTATCTTTAGATATGATAGAAGTAATTAAATGGCAACAAGAGGAAACCAGTTATCATGATGAAGAGACCTTTTTTCATCAGATCAACAATGCTTTTTGTAATAAAGAAAATATGAGTGTTGGAACTATCTCTTATTGCTACAGTTACCCTCATTTCAATTTGCTTTGTGCAATGAAGAATTTTAAAAAAGGGTCATGAAATCTCTCTAGTATAGGAATTGGCCTAGAGTACTCAAGTGTCTTCTCTCTCCCTTCAAGTGGCCTCAGAAGATATTACTGCAGTGTGGGTTTCTCTATTAGAAACAAATGTGTCATTTTTAAAATAAAAATTATGATAATGACAGAGGTGAAAGATGCTTGTGTACATTCAGTTAAGAAGTAAAGCTTGCTGGACTACCATGTATCTTTAGTAAACTAAAGGACAGAAACATAGCATCCTCTGCTAACAGAACCCTACCTGTTTCTTTATGATTTTTACTACAATATTCACAGCTCTGAAGAAGACAAATTAGACTGCCAAGCATTTATTCATGATGAATTATTTTGATTAATGGAGTTCTTGAATTCAACATAACTATTTAAAATAACATTCACAATAATCAGAAATAAACTATTAATCATAGGATAAAAAATTCTGGCATATTACAGCACATGCCACAAAATTGTCTTTGTAAATGAATTTTCAACTTGTAATGGAAAATATTGAAGTTGGTGGTTCTACTGCATTCTCAACTGACATCTGATTCTTTGATAAAGTTACTACTTAACACATGAGGACAGATTAGTTTAAAAATCTTGTAAAATTATTGGCCAAATTTTCTTTTTGGCTTCATCATTTTCCTATATTTTCTGAAAAACATGATCTATCAAAGAAGTCATCTATCCATCTGCAAAAAAGGAGTTCCACATTCAGGGGCATTTATTGGGATAGTCAACAATATCAAAATGTCAGGCACAATCAGGTAATCAGTGTTTTGTATCTTTATGGAATACATGTTGAAAGAGGTGGGGCTTTGTTTGCCCAGTCACACTGGCCGTATCTGACATTGTTGACACCTTCCCCCAAGAATACTTTTGCCCACATTTCATACGTGGTCACAAAGATGGTTCTTTGCAACATTCTCATCTGTGGAATCGCACCAATTTATGGCATCCTGAAAGGAATTTCTATGGTTGAATATAAATGTTCTTATGTTCATAGATCATTCTTTAGATTTGCCAACTTTGGCACTGGATGATATTGGGAACAGACCATAGATTGGGAAACAATGCAATTATTACTGCAAAAAGTAGAATCTTCAATATGTTGTTAACTATTCCCTTGGTAAACATACTGCAATGCTAGGAGTGGAGAACAGATTACCTCCAATTATCAATATGACATGTGGATAGGCCCTTCTAAAGTGAGCTCAAGATCATGGCACATTCTGACATAAACTATTGCCATTCTCAAATTAATGGTACCTATGATTCAATGATTGACATGATAAAAGTCCTCAGACGGGCAAAAAATACTGTCAGGGAAATGATACTATACAAATAACAATGCTACCAGAACAGTTAATAAGTAAAAAAAAAACTGCATGTGCTTTTGAAAAATGTTAATTCTACATATGCATGGGTGAGTTAGTGAGAAAAAGATAATCTGGCAGTCACTAGCAATAAAAATAAAACCCCAGAGAAAAAGAAGAGTAAGAAACAATGTCCAGGATAGTTTATAGCATTAGAGAAAATAATAAAATTTAAAGGACAGCCAGGTGATTCTCAAGAAAGGAAAATACTGTACATTGTCAGCAAAGGAAAACACACACCACCACACAGAGTCCACACAGATTGAAAGAAAAGTATCTTTCAAAGGTAAGAACTATGTAAAATACTGTGACAGGAATACTCTTCAGAAAAACACAGTTGGGTTGCTGCCCCATTTCCAAACTTAGAAAAGCAGGTAAATATAAACTATCTAGTTGGAAACAGTACAACTGTATGTACTGTTCTGTGCACAATGTAAACAATTTCCATGTCAATATATACATTGCTCACAGTTTCTAATCAATATGAACAAAGGTGTCCATACACGTTAAGACTTTGAAAAAACAGCATGATTATTTATTCTCTAGCTACCTAAACAGTTAAGTGCTTTACTGATGAGTATCTCCATGCAACTTTCTTTTCCCCCAGCTATCACATTAAAAACCAAATACCCAATTAATTATAAAACATACTTGTTTTGGGGCATCTGCGGAGGTGGTGTGAACTTCAGTACCTCGGAGTCCATTAGACTCAAATACCACTGTGGGAACAAGGGGGCTTGTTAACAGATGAACATTCAAGCTTTGTTAGTGTGTGTACATTATTTGACTCCATTACAGATTAATCACATTGAGGGGAGGATGGGAAGAAGCAAAGACCCCAACTCTTTGCCTGTAGCTGGAAAATACCAATTTACTGTAACACTTATTGTAAGAGAGTGTGCTAATGGGAACCTGAGGGCACTGCCTTTTTTAATTCAAACTTCGGGGCTGAAGAAAGCAATCACTGACAACATTAATTATCAGTGCACATGTAAAGGGACCCTCTTCTTGAACGACTTACCATTTGGCCTCTGTCATTTTGCATCAGACCGGTTTATACATGCATCACTCACCCATCTCCAAAGAGACAGAGAGAGGAAAAAAGAGACGGTCTTTTCTCTAGTTTCATTTCCTCTTATGATGCTAGGAAGGTGTGTTGACAGGCTATTAGTTTGAACTTGCTGGCCAAATTTGAAAGGGCTGGCATCCAAAATTTATCATGGATCATTCTAAGAGGTGGGACGGGGGCAAGGTTTTTGAGGAATAAAAAATTACACATCTCAGGCCAATCTGAGTCCTCAGCAAGAAGAAAGCAAGCTTTCTTTCAGTTCAAAAAGGGGGGTTGATTTCAATTTGTGCCAGCGGCAACAGATTTCATTAGCATATTTATTCCAGAGTATTCTGCTTTCTAATTAAAAGGTTTTTTTAAAAAAAAACACACACACACCACAACTCTGAGAATCATCGTATTTAATCTTCACTGCAATGTTCTGCAAGGGAGATGAGGAGAACTCAGGTACTTGAAATGGAACAAGCAATGCTTATCGCATTTGAAATGGTGTAAAATGGAGCAGCTTTAAAGAAACCAACAAAAATAGACTGGTGACAAGAAATGATTAAGAATACGTCATTGTGACCAGGGGCTCCCCTTCATCCCTCTGGAAGACACGTAAGGGAATATACCTGTGTGAGACCTCATATGGGTCCTGAGGTGGCTTGGCTGGGTAAAGCCCTTCCCACATTCTACGCAGACATAGTCTCCTTGGCGCGTTTGTGTCCTAAGCATCCCTGTGGGGAAGAGAAAAAGGAGGAGGTGGCAAGGGAGGGAAAAGAGAGGAGAAGGGGAAGTTGAGAAGAAAACAATATGCCAGAGGAAAACATCATTAGTATGTCCAATGTGTCATTATGTGAGATTACCTTCAGGCCCTGGATAACAACTGTCAGCCTTCATCTAGGCACTGGCTGACAGGCCAGGCACACACACAGGACTGCAAGAATGCATAAATTACATTGAATTAAAAAATGCTCCTATGATGTGCCCGCACCAGGAGTGGCATGTCAGGTGTGAGCTTCTCATAGCAGCTGGATCCACTTTTCAGCATCACCCTGCTTCGTCAAGCAGTACACAAATCGTAGTGACTCCAGAGTGGTGGGTAACAGGAAGTGAGGAGAACCAGAGCTTGACTGCCCCACACGCGACACCCCCTCCCCACAGCAGGCTGTAGTATCTTGGAAACAAATGCAGAATGAGTGAAGCCATCGCAAATGAATCAGACCTTTAGCCCTACCTTTCCTGCATACCAGTACAATTTTGACCCCAGATCTGTGAGGCAGAGAGAAGACATCTCTGTATCCAAGTGTCATTATGGACATTTTCAGATCACAACAAGGCAGCAGTCCTTAGCCGGCCTTTCATAAATATGTTTTCTAGATTATTAGGATCTGTGGAACATAACTCAAATCTCTTCTTTCCCCCAAAGGTTAGTTTACAGTATCTGACTTAAAGGGCTGGTCTGTGTCTTTTTACTCTGATCAAAAAGGATACATTTGACTTTTATTGGGTTATTTATTTTTTCAAGATATTTAATATAATCTTTGCTAAAAGGGTGGAGAAAAATCTTTATTTGTATGCTTTGTATTCCTTTTAAAGAAGAGAACATAAAACTGAACATCAATATCTAGCTTTGTATAATGCAACTGAAAATACTTCCACAGGGACAATCTGCTTTAGAAAAGCAATTCAGAAATGTTTACAGGAAACATACAAGTATACACAAACAGCAAGGCCACATTCAGACATTATATGGCAATGCAGCCTTAGTATTAAGTGTTGAAGCCTTTAATTCCATTATTTCCCAGTAGGGAAAGAACAATAAGAAAATTAAATCATGTTTGTCCTCAATTCTCTTCTTCCTTTCCTATTGTAAGCTCCTC
>JANHZU010001805.1:114291-126693 GCA_032468055.1 Acrochordus granulatus
GTATTTTTCTGGAGAGGCTTTCTGGGCTGGACTTTGGTGGCATTATTTTATAGCACTTCCACATGTTTATGGGTGGCCGATTCAAGAAGGTGATGCTGGATCAAGAGGACCACTTTTTGAATTTTGAATTCAAGATGATTGGACTTGAAACAACCCCAGTCTTGGCTTGAAGCATTTGTTCCTTGAAGAGAAAGTTCCAAAGCTGTTGGGTTCATTCTGAGAATATTCTGAGCTTGAAATAATTTCATTTTGATTCAGATCACTTCTGGAATATCTAGAGTACTTCTGGTAAAATCAGAGCCACCTTTTGAGCTTGAGGTGCTTCACAAGTAGTCCTAACAACCACAATTGGGACCAGAAAATTCATCATTAAGCGGCATGGTCATTAAGTAAGACATCATGTGACCATACTCAGTTTTATTACCTTTTTGTTGCTGAAATATCACAATTGAAATTTGCAAACTTCTTTGCAACCTTCCCTATTGACTTTGCTTGTTGGAGCCTGTCTGGAAGGAGGTACGGTGGTATAGCAGCTTAAGTACGCCAGTTGTGCTAACCAGAAATGGCCGGTACTCTGGTTCGATCCGCAGCTCCACATGACAAGGTGAGCTCTTGTCATTCTCCTCCAGCTCCTGCCCACCCAGCAGTTCAAAAGCACATAAAAACTGGCGATCAGATAAATCGGGTACCACTTTGGAGGGAGCTGGCTGGCTACAGCGGGAGCGGCGAGTCGAGCTTTAATTCCCTCCTGCCAGGGGCGGAGCAGGAACTGCGGAGGATGCCCCGGATGCGAACATCGCCAGCCAGCAGGGGGGCAGGATTAGGAAAAAAACACACACAATGTATAAATAGCTAATCTATGTAAGCCGCCAAGAGTCTTCGGAAATTGGCAGCATAGAAATGTGTTATATAAATAAATAAATTACAAATTGGAATTATGTAACTGGTATAACAGTCATAACTTTGAGGTTGGGTCATAATCACTTTTTCCAGCATTGTCATAACTTTGAGCTATCACTAAATGAATGTTCCACTTGGTTGAGATTCTTCTTTGTGGCTTTATTCAGATCTATTAGAAATTTCTGGGAGGTTTTGAGATTTGATGGCTTCTGATTTAAGATACCCTTTGTAGTCCTTAAAATCCCACCATTTCCCAAGTTCTGCCAGATTCTTCATGGTGGAGGAAGAAGAATTTAAGAAATTTAAGGCATCTTGATTGTTATTTAAAAACCTCCAAATCCTGCAGAGAATTCTGCAGTTCTCCTCACTGGCTGGGATGTGGGGGCACACTCTCCTTGCACCTCCCAGACAGGACATAAGGAGAAAGGGCCTCAGGATGGAAAAGTTACAGACCTGTGGACTTGCAATATTATACTAAATGAGATTACTTTTGAAGATAAAGGTGCCCTGGAGTCAAGCTTATCTTCTGTGGCTGCATCTACTTGTATTTACTTGTTTGCTTGATGACTTATTTGAGTTCAACCCCACTTTTTTGTTCGGGAGCTCGAGGTTGCTCACTTGGCACTCCCTGAGGCTGTTTTTCCCTACCTCAACCCCCAGAATTTTTTTGGCAATGCCAGTTTGGTCTAGTGGTTAAGGTAGCAAACTAGCAACCGGGAGGTCATAAATTCTAATCCCACTTCAGCAAAGAAAGACTGACTTGGGTCAGTCCCTCTCTCTCAGTCCAACTCATCTCATGGGGTTGCTGTATGGGGGAAAATAGGAGGAGGAAGGAGTGTTGGATATGTTTGGCACCTTGAGTTGTTTATAAAAAATAATAAAAGTGGGATAAAAATAAGTCCTAGGGCTGGAAGAGTCTGTGGAAGTCTTCATGTCCAATCCCTTGCCCAGGGCAGGAAGCTTTCTAAAATACTGTCCAACCTCCATCTGATAACTTTCAGTGTTGAACCCCCCATCACTACAGGAGGCAGGCTGTCCCAAGGCTTTGTAGTTCTCACGTTGAAGAAATTCTTGCTTATTTTGAGTTTGGATCTCTCCAGACTTGTTGATGACAGTAGATACCCATTGTCTTCTTCTGGACTATTTTTTAATTTCCCAATCTAGCCTACAACCTTGGGCTTTCATGGTAGCCTTCCATACATGGGAGATAACCAAGGTCCATGACTCTGCTTAGCTTTGATATCAGTCCAGATGGGCTTGGTCCTCGCAGTAGTCTCCTTGAAGGTGAGCTCAGTTCTTGGCAACCAGATGGACATGTCAGTGTAATGTTTCAGGAGTGGTATACCATTATCTTATTCTGAGATCATGTTTTGATTTTTTAGTCTGTCTTATGATCCTAAAATATCCAGCTGGTCCATCCTACCTTGAGATCAGCCAAGATATTGGGAGAGGCTTGAACATACCTGTCCAGTATGCCAGGTAGTTGTCCTGCCAGCCCAGTAACTTTCGAAGCCCTGGCTGTTGATCTTCACAACTCTAAGCAGACCAGCCTGTCTGAAGGATCATGTCTGTCTTAATGTTAAATTGCTCCTTCCATATTCCCCTCCATTAATTACACAACTGTAGATAATGGGAACCAGAAAAACTCCTGGTTCCACAGTTGTTAATGGAAGGGACCATGGAAGGAGCTTTCTCTGTAATGGACCTTCAGCTGTGAAATGCTCTCTATAAAGTCAATTGGGTGTATATAAACTATCTAAATAAATCACAAGGTCTGCTGAGTTTGGGTTCAAACTCTCATCCTCTCTGTGTCCTGAAGCATCATGGAAAGAACAGCTCATCAAGGCTGTGTGGTGTCTCTAATATTGGGAATACTGAGCAGATTCATTGAGCTGCTGCTTGGCTTAACTATGATTGGTAGAATGGCCTGGATTGTGTATAATGTTTGGCCATAAACCATGATCTTGACTGGAATAGTGTGCTCTATATGGGGCTGTCCTGAAAGAGGATTTGAAGCTGCAGTTAGACCAAGGTGCAGTATCTCAAATAGTTTCTAGTGTTTCCTGATTTACTCACATACCATCACTATTCTTTCAAGGATAACACTGGTTGCAAGTTGGCTTCTAAGTGTAATTCAGGGTGCTGTTATTTGCCATTAAAGCCTTGCATGATTCAGGATCTAAGTATCTGCTTCTCTCAATTGTTCACCTTATCTACCTTTTCTCAGTGTTTCTATCCATCTAGAAAAATCTAGTAGGGTGGGCTTGCTCCCTACCTCTTTGGTCTGGGATCATCATCTTCAAGGATTAAAGGTGCAGCTTCTCACTTGCTGCTCCCCTTCTATGAAACAGCTTTCTCTTGGATATGCAAGTGTCCTCTCACCCAATTCCAGGAGATGGAATGATCTGTTCCTGCTAACAGTAGAAGTGGTATTTTGTTTAGTGGCATTGGAGTGAACAAGATTCTTTGAAGAAATGAATGGTTTACAAACCACAGTGTCTGGATTCACACCTCCTGCTAAACCACAATCAAATCAAAAGCAGGATGGTTTAGTTCCACCTTTTCCAGTTTGGTGGAACTCCAGAATTCTACAGCCAGCATCTGGAAAGTTGAGAAAGTGCCAAGATGTCAGGATGACACCAGATTGAAGAAGACAGATATTTGTACCCAGTTTGTTGGTTTCTTGTGCTGTCTAGCAGGATTGTGCAAACCTTCAAAGAGGTCTGTAGTGGAATGACCAGGAGCAACATCCAAAGTAGTTAGGTAAACCTGAAAAAATGCAGGTGCTTTAACAATTTAAAAAGAGTTGCTATGAAACATTTTTTGAAGGATTGTCTTTTGTCTCTTCTGGAAGATGGGGTATAAGATTAGGTCTTCTATCTGATTTTATTATTTGATGCTATAACAAGCGGATAGGCTTATTTTAAACTTTTATTACATGCCTCAAAATACTGTAAATAATTCATATCCTCAAAATAATTCATATCAGGAGACACCGTGTTGCTTGGAAGGGAATTTTCATGCCGGTTCATGTATTGTGTTTTTTTCATTGTTAGTAATATTTAATCTGCTTTAATTGCTTATAAATATGTTTTTCTGAGTCACCAAGCCGAATGTTCTGCTAGTAGGTGAACCATCCAATTTGTGCAATCACTAAATTGGTATGCCCTGCTTTGCAATAAAAACACCATAAATATCAAAGTGAAAATGTAAAAAAGCTCTAAACATTTGCCATTTTCTATTATCAACAAGATCTAAAGTATCAGAAGCTGGTCAACAAAAAACCTCAGGAGGATTTAAAAGCAAGGATGAAATAAATCTAAATACCATGTGTCTTCTGAGAATTTAGCATTTCTTGTAGAAGATAGGAAGTCAAGAAAAATGCTTGAATTCAGCCCAGAAACTCATACCTATTTATTCATCATATCTCATTTCTTAATTCAGTTGCCTATTGATTTCTTGTAGCATGTTTTCCTGTGTCTTTTCATTGTTTTCTTTTTCTTCTTTAGCCCCATCATAACTTCCAGCTAAACAGGTTCCTAGGTTGCATTAATACCGTAGAAACGTGCTGATCCTGTTTGACTTGCATAGGCAAGTCAAGAAATGGGGGCATCTGATTCCTCAGCCAATTAAAAATATGATCCCATCATCAATTTCTTGCCCTCCCTTTTGGGTTTTTATATATTTATGTATTTAAGTAAATTTTCCCACCATATTTAAAGCTCCTACTGTTTACCAGATGATCTAGAAATTTGAGACATTCTGTACAGATTGTCTTTGACTTATAATCAGTTGCTTAGTGACTGTTCAAAGTTATGACACCCCCAACAGTTACATGATCACGTTTTGGGCTCTTGGCAACCAGTCTGCATTTACAGCAGTTTGCAGCGTCCTGCAGTCACATGACTCTAATTTTTGGTATTTTTTTGCCAGAAACTGGCATTTATTTCTGTTTTCTGGCAAAAAACACTCAGTGACTAAAATCAGTTTGTTTAGTGACCTAGGCATCCACTTAATGGCAATCACAAAAAAGATTGTAAAATTGGGTACCGTCACAAGGTGACCCACTTAACAATTGCCATGACCTACATCCATAATTCTGGCTCAGTTATGGTCAACACTGGCACAGTTTCAAAAGGAGAATATATTATTATAAGCAAGTATAGTGAATAGGATGTTTGATTGTATCAATATTAATGTAAATTCCAAGTTTTAAGAAGAGCTGCTATTTTTATATGTTGCCATGTGTTTTTTCTGCAGTGTACAACTCTGCTGAGCAGCTTTTCCATCTAAACTTCAGGGGATTGTCTTTTTCTTTTCAATTGGACTCTTGGACTGAAACTCCAAAGTATGAGGTCAGCTACCTTATTAAAAAAAATAAAATGATTTTTTTTTCATTTTGTACCTTTCCTTTATATAAAATGTGTAGTTTAGACAACATAGCACAGGTGTGTGCAGAAAAGGGTCAAAAACGTTGAAGTTTTTGGAGTTGGAGACCACAATTGAAACTGCACATCTTTTGCATGAATGCATGATGTGTGAAAAGAGGTGGGCTTTTGATCATGCCCCTGTGACCACCATCTTGTATAGATTATATATTGTAATAGCGTGGCCTTCAAGCTATAATTGTAGGCATCACATCAAACTATGGCATGTTTAACCATGTTTTGTTGAATAAGCCACAGTTGCTCAGGTTAACACAAAACCACTTCTCTGGATTTTAGAGACACAGTGGCTATATTCTCATGTAACCTAAGCCAGAACCAAAACAAATCACTTTATGGCTCACTTTCTTGGCTTCAAATGTTGAAATGGATCCAGGTTTTGCAAGAGACAGATTAAATTTTCTGCTAAGCACTTTATAGAGATTGTAAAGCTGCTTTGGGAGTGTGAAGAAAGACATTTCAAACCTGTGTTCAAAATAACCTTACTTTAATTTCTACAGCCAAATTTTGCCCATGGCTTAGCCTCTCTGCAAATTCCACATGGGGCAACTGTGAAACGCATGTACATCTACAGTGGAAACAGTCTACAGGATACAAAGTACGTCACTCTGATATTGTGGAAAATATCCCCAGATTGATTGTGAACATAGCTTGTTCATGAATATAATTAAAAGGGATTTAGAAGAAATTATTTTTTTCTTATTTTAATGGAAAGCATACTTCAGTCATACTTTCTAAAAGCACGTAGACTGAAATTCAGTTTTCCTCTGATATTTGCACTCAAAATTTGTGGTTGCAGTTATTTTTTTAACAAAAAGAATGTGTACTAAAACTGTATGCGGTGTGCATACCCATAAAAAGTATATGCAGTACTATTATTCAATTTAGTGTTTAGAAATGTGGGCTCTCAAAAGTGAAGGCAGCAGAGTGAAACAATTGTGAAAGGCAATACAGGCAGTCCCTGACTTAAAACCATTTGTTTAGTGACTGTTCAAAGTTATTAATAGCACTGGAAAAAATAAGATCTTTTACACATTGATTTCTTGCCACGGATAATCCTTCAGTTCTACCCTTTTTTCTAAATGCAGTGGCTTCTGGTCCACTGTGCTGTTTATTACTTTGAACAGTCACTAAAATGGCTTGTGGGCCAGTGAATAACTAGTTTAAACAAATGGTAAAACTTGGCTTTTGGATTTCATTCACTGGTGGACTCCAAACCATAGTTTGTCAGTTCAGCCATACTTTAGCAGAGCCTTGCCTTTTGTCTATATTGGACTACAATTCTATCAGCCTCCATGTAGTTTCTGTATCAATCAGTTTAATTTAAATTGCTCTCCAATTGTTGTGTCTATTTTGAGTTAGGAGGTTTGGAGTTTAGACCCTTCAAGATTAGTAGAAGAATATATTTTATTTCATTTACATTACTTTACTGTTTTCAGGGCACCTATGATGCCTCTCAGCTGTTTCCTTGGAAATGTGTATGCAGAATACATTGATGTTCTGAGAGATGGAGCTGGACCCTCAGGTTTACGACTACGATTACTCACCGCAGGTATAATTCAGGGTAAAAAATATTTGTTCTTGGCTTTCCTGTTCCTGAAAGTGAATGTGGCTCAGCTGGTGAAGTTTGTCCTTTCTAGTTTTCCTAAGATAATCAAAAGTAAATATCCCAATACTACTAGATCAGGCTGTGACCAAAACAATAACAAATCTATATACTACTAAAGCCCTTCTGTCTGTCTATTTATAACCTTCAATTGGGTGGAATGGTACTTCATTGAACAAGAATTTTTGAATCAATGTAACTCAAATGGGTGAACTTAAAGAATGTGTCCAAAATCTGGGACCCATGAGTCCTGTGAGATTGAAATTTGGTGGACTTGTGGTCACTAAAGTGCTGCATCATCTCCATGCCAGCTTCCTACAAGAAAAGTAATTGGGGAAGCCAGCAGAAAGTTGAAAGTCACTCCCACTGCTTTTTTGCCCACCAGTGGTTATTCTGTTTCTCTGTTTAGGTAAAGAAATACCTCTGAAACAATGACCCAACGGGGCATGGGTTGTCCTAATAGAAATTATATTTTCCACCTAAGAGATTTGCTTCTAGCCCTTTACATAGAATAAGCTGGAAAAGTAGGCACAAGATATTTGAACATTGATTGTTATAATAAAGCTTGCATTTGATATACTGCAGCCACCGGCATTCTTTCATGAAGGCTTCTTAATTTTGCTGTAATGACTATTTATCTGAGCTTTCATGCCCTGGAAAATATGTTCTTACAATGTTTGGCCTTATTAATCAAGTGGACCTATACTTTTTTTTTCCTGATGTGTAGGCAATTTTCCAAACGAAGCACAGATTTTATCATTTTTCTTTTTGAGGGAGGAACAAAGGAAAGAAGGAAAAGAGAGAAGGTAGAGGAAGGAGAGAAAGAGGGAGGAAAGGGAAGGGGAGAGGAAATCTGAAGGTTCCGAAACCTGCTCCAAAATCAGCATTATTCTTACTGTGTCCAGTTTCACTTTTGTATTGGCTGCTCAATGCTTCAGAGGTTGTTAGCTTGAAGAAGCAGACCCGGACAGCTCAGTTCTAATCTCAGGGGTTTATTGGAGTTACAAGGTCACAGCTTCTCCAATTGCCAGCCCAGCACCTGAACTTCTCAGAGAAGCATAACAGTCTTCACAAGGGGTAGGACCTTTGGTGTTTGTGCATGAGCAGAAACTCCAAACTGATCGCCCCTCTGCGTTCCTGGCTCAGGCCCTCCTTCGCCCACATAGCTATAAAGTTATCAACTTACTGTATCTTCCTTTCTCCTTGTTTTTCCTTTTCAGGTTGCGGTCCTGGTGTGTTAGCTGATGCCAAAATGCGGGTATCTGAGCGCTGTGTGCATTTCGGTGATTCGTGCCAAGATGTTCTGAGCACTTTGGGTTCTCCTCACAAGGTTTTCTACAAATCTGAAGATAAGGTTAGGCAAAATGTATGCAGATCATTTTTAGAAGCAATCTGACCAAATTGCAGCATGCAAAGGGCTTTACTCTGGTCTTTTTCATATGAATATAGGATAAATTATTCTGTTTGCGTTTTATTTTTCCTACCTGAATTTCTTGATGAAATATTTTTCAATGTCATTTTAATTTATTGAATCTTGTGGGATTTTTAATTGTAAACCCTGATTGTACAGAACATGCCATAGAACTATAATAAGCAATACCTTCAGGTGCTTATTATCAGGTTGTTTTCCACTAAATACTAAAACTAGATCTCATCTTTTTGTCCATCACCAAAGTTTTTTTAGTTTAATTTGCCTCTCTTTGTTTTGTGTCTTATGTTGTAGTCCTTGACTTATGACCAGTGGCTTAGCAACCATTCAAGTTAGAATGGTTTTCTCTGGGGAAACTTATGACCCAGATTCACAGTTTCAACAGAGTCACACAGCCATCCAGCAGAGTCACACGGCCACACTTTGGGTGCTCAGCAGCCAGCCCATATTTATGGTTGTTTGCAGTGTCCTGTGGTCATGTGATTATGTTTTACAACAGTTTTGCCAAAAACTGGCATTTACTTTCAGTTTTCAATAAAACTGGCCCAGAGTGAACCATTGATTTGCCTACAGCATGCTAACACCATGGTGTTCACTTAACAAGCACTGCAAAACTGGTTGTAAAATTGAGTCAATCATGTGAGTGACCCGATTTATGACTACAAGCTCCATTATGATCCTAACTTGAGTACTACTTGTATGTTGTCCACATATACATTATAGTTCTGATAAACTGTAGAAGAGATAGAAAATCATTTCTGGAATATACAGTTTCAGGATTTGCAGTAGAGAGGATGAGGATGAAACAATAAGAATCAGTGCTTTCCTGGAAAAGGGAAGTTTTTCACTTATGCTAATCTTCTGTTTTCAGAGTTTATCCTTATTGCTGCTGCAGTGGTTATTGTTGTTGTTATTACTAATATTATAATAATCTTAGTAGCAGCACAGCCCCTCTGAGTTTTCTAGAGTCCTAGAATTGCAAAGGAAATTCATCCCAACTTTTGGACAGTCTTCATGGGGCTTCTTCTGTTATCGAAAGACAGCAATGAATGTTGGGACTGAATCAATTCCTGATTTCTCCCATAAAGGTCATTTAATCCATTCAAAATTTAAGGGCCCCTTTTTCCAATACATACCAGCCACTGTTAAATTTGGAAATGAAACATCAGATGTTTCTTGCTTATTTTTGAAAACAGATGAAAATCCATTCACCCTCGCCTCACAAGCAAGTCCCTTCGAAGTGCAATGATTTTTTCTTCAACTACTTCACGCTTGGAGTGGTGAGTTAAAGATGTGGTTAGTACACTCCACTAAGACATGTTTAACCATACACACAATTGTCCAGGGTCACCCGATATTCTGAACCATGTCATCTCATTATATGAGCTTATCTGGTCAAAGTCCTAGGGCCAGAGTCTTCTAGATCCTGGATCTGCAGTGCCACTAGATGGCACTTGAAGGTCTCCATAAACTCATTAAATCAATAAGAAAAGTCAGTCCTTCCATGAGAGAGCAAAAGCTTGTCAGAGCTTTATAGTTTTAATTTAAGAAGGGAGGGAGGGAGGTGCCACTCTTGATACTGTGTGAAATAACATGCCAGCTGCTTGAAAAAATAGCAGATTTCTGGTCTGGCTGTTCATTTTCCAGTTAGTTGAATTTTTCAAGCAGCTTATGGTGTTGCAGTAATTTGAATGTATTGTGCCATCAATGATGTATTGTGCCATCAAGTAGTTGTCAACGCTTAGATTTTCTCCATGATGATTTCTCCCCAACATGGTCTTCCAACAGTATATCCACATTGCTTCTGTAACTTGAGTCTATTTTCCTTGCTGTTAGTTATCCACTTTTTCTCTTTCCACCTTTTCCAGCATTATGAGGTTCTTCAGAGTGCTGGCTCTTACACTGGTAGATAGTTTTCATACTTTCAAGTCCATATCAACTCTCAGCAACCACGTGCTTAAGATTTCTCCAGAAGGATCTATTCTGTAATCTGGTCCTTGAGGTCTTTCAACGGTGCCCCCATCACAATTGTAACTGAGTCCATCTACTTTGCTTTGGTCGTCCTCTTTCCTTCTCTCTTTACCAGATTACACACTTCTCAAGAGAGCTGGGTCTTTGCATAATGTGTCCGAGAGAGAGAGACAGATGGATGAAGTACCATCAGTTGGAGACCACCTGGATAAACCTTTTTCTTGATTGTCTGGTCCTTTGGGTGTTCCAACTATACATCCATCACTGCTGTAATTGAGTCTGTCAACTATGCTGTTGATTGTCCTCTTCTTCCTTCCACCTTTTCCTGCATCCAGCCTTCTTGAGAGCTGCTAGGTCTTCACATAATATCACCCTCCCAAGCAGACCACATAGGAAATACAACGATAAGCTAATTCTACTTTATTGCAAGGCTACATTAACAGAATTTTGCATGTCTGAAAGTACAGATCTCCTGTCTCTTTTTACCACCTGATAAGTTAAGGGCAGATCTTTCTAAATTTCTTTATCTGCTCTTTATTCAGATGTGGTCTCCTGCCCCTTTTATCTGATTATTCACTAGACAGTATCTCTTCCCCACATCTCCCAAGGTCATATCCACATACTACTGCACATAATATGCCCAAAGTAGGGTAATTTGAGCCTGGTCAGTTATGCCTAGAGTGAAAACTCCAGGTTGAATTTGAAGAGAAGGGAACTAAAATATGAATGTGTGTCGCAGGCGACCTGTCACTCATGAAAAATGGCATGCAGAGTTACCAAATACTCAAAAACAAATCAGAGAATACACCCAATCACTTGATCCTTGAGGATAGGGAATCTGCAGATCACCTCTCCACACCATTTAGCAACCTTAAAGCCTCCTAGAATTTTGCAACTTCAATTCATCAATAAATTGCCAGATTTTGGTGATGCAATTTATTTAGTGGTAACTTTATAAATCTCAAAGAAGATAATATTAATAGTAGATAATTGCAGATCAATGTCAATTTATAATAAAAATAAAGTATTCAATTTACAATAAGAAATAAAGTATAAATGAAGTATTCATATAATAAGAATAAAGTATTATAAAGTAATTCATAACAGATAAAGAAGCAGAATTGAAAGAACTACAAAGCTTTAACCAGGGCAAAGAAATCAGAAGTAGCTCAGACTGTAGAGGTAAACCAGGGGGAGGCAGCAGTAGAGGAAACCAGCATAGATACTGAATAATTTTCATTCCCAAACCAGGCACCCTCTCCTCTGCCTTCTCAGAAAGAACAAAGCCCCCTAACTAAAAAAGAATTGAAGAATAATTGAGCATATAGAACAACACAAAAACAATAGAATAAGATTGCCTGCATTGAAGTTTGTTCCAAAGAAACAACTAGCCCAAGTATTAAAAGATGTCAATACTATAATATCAAATATAAGCACCAGCTCACTGCAAGAAACAAATCAAGTAATATACAGCATGGCTGCAGTTATAACTTCATACCTGGAATTCAAAATCAACAAATTAAAAAAAAGTCAAATGGTACATCACCAAAATAGAAGATTAAGCTGGAAAATAAAATCAAGCAAGCTGGAATAAATGAAAGAAAAGAAGCTGAAGAACAAGAACACCAAAGAATACCTGATCAAGAAATATAACCTAGAAATGAGAAAAATTAAGAAAGCGCTGGAAATAATAAACCAGCAGATAACAGTTATAGCTAAGAAGATCAGCAGATACAAATCTCTATTTGCACAGTATAAGCAGAATTTCCAATTTCAGTCAAATCAGAAACCAATTCATCAATGCAGAGAATGCATTGAACTAGTCAAAACCTGACAAAGAAGAAACACTACAGTTCTGGACAAGCTATGGGACAACCCAAAGAAATATAACAAGAACACAGCTTGAGTAAATAGTAGATAAAAATAAAAAAAGAAGCTGAAATGAAAGAACAAATTATAACTGCAGAAATGGTAGAGAAAAGGGCAAAAAAGATCAAAAATTGGTCAGCACTAGGTGAAGATAAACTGCATGGTTTTTGGTTGAAACATCT
>JANHZU010001805.1:153768-166310 GCA_032468055.1 Acrochordus granulatus
TTTTGGATTAAAGGCGAAACGTTTTCGACTTGAGAAAAATCCAGTCCAGATGCCTGTTTTTTAAACTTTGTTGCGATTATCTGCATTCTATACTTATAAATTTGTCTTTGATGCCTCCTCTTTTTCCTGCCTGGCAGTCTTTGTGGTATACAATGAATAACCCATGTAAATTAACAGAAAGCAAAATGAACAGATTATAGTATTAATCAATAAACAAACTAATATTAGGCAAAAATCTTCTCATTATTAAGCACCACAGATAAGTCTCTAACCTTTTATGTGAAACAGATTTATGGTTTTAATTGGGCTGTTTTCCTTTTTCTAGGTCAAGCAGGTGTTGGTGAATGTGGAAAAAAAATTCCAGGCTGGTGATCATCTGTTTCTGCGTGGACAGCTGTGAAACAAGGCAAGCAAGAAATTCCGGTTGTTTTCTTCCTTTTCTTGCTGTGTATTCCAGAGTAACAGTGTTCATTCTTTTTCATAAAAGACTTCTGTTGTTCTGGCCAAATTGGGGTGGAAAAACAGGCCATTCTTTGTTTAATTTTAGTGTCCTTGTGTGTCTTTTTTCTGCATTTCCTTGGTCCTGTCAAGATGGCTGTGAATGATTCATTCAACAATCTTGGCCTGGAAAGGTACATTGATTTGACCCAGTTGAAGAACTATTTCTTTACATAATGGAATCCTGGCATGATCACAATGCCCATCACTCCAGAGAACGCAATGCTGTTTCTTCCCATCCTTTATCGATGGTTGCAGAGTCATCTGAGACGGGAAACTGAAGAACCCGAACACAGTCTTTGTCATTCTGCTATTAAGAAGCTGAGAGAGTACATCCAGTTGAATTTCCCTATGGAAGAGGGAAAGCTACACTACAGTCCCAGTCCTATGGACATGGAAATCTGTACAGTTTACTTAACTAAGGATCCAGAAAAGACGGAGCCACTTGGCCTGAGTTTTGGCAATATCCCTGCTTTGGGAGATTATGGTGAAAAGCGGAAAATGGGGAGAAGAAAGAGAGGACATAAAGGTCCAGTGTTTGATGTTGGAAGCATTTGGGTCACTGATTTAAAGAAAAATAGTCCAGCAGGGAAATGTGGAAAAGTTCGCTTGCGGGATGAAATCCTTTCACTGAATGGCCAACTAATGGTTGGAGTGGATATTGGTGGTGCAAGGTAAGAAGTGTCTCCAGACTTGAGTTATGATGAAGAATACTTCAGGATTGATATGGGTGATGCAGATGCTCAGGGTGAAACTTTCATGAGGTTGGTAAACTACAGCTCCCAGCAGGTCCGACGAAAGAGCGAGGGATCCTGGAAGTTGTAGTTTAATATCGCAAAGAACGCAGATGCTCAATTCTTTGGCTGGGAGAACGCGTGGCCTTCACGTACATGGAATATTATAGAGGCAGACATGTATAAACATCCATAATAATTATGTATATATATGTATACTTTGCGTCTTAGAGTAAACGCATCGATATACACTCTCCGGGTTCCAGATGGCAGCACTACACAGACTTTTGGAGAATGACTATCGAGCTCAGGAATTTTTCTGAGCGAACACCGGATAGCGTACCGGGGAGTCTCTGAATCTTAATTGGCTTTCGAGTCGAAATACTCCGAAACACCCTTGTTTTGGGTAATTTCAAACGCCTTTTTTTCCTTCTAAGAAGCAGAGGTCATAAAAACAATAATTTTAAAAATTAGTCATTTTAGCATAGCAATGCCACCCTGACGTAGAGGATGGGCTCAGACAGTGACATAAGATCATGAAGATTAAGCATATTTCTGTGACGAGAGATCAAAGTTAATGAAAGTAATGGTCTTTCTAGTAGTGATGTCTTCGAATTGTGAAATTGGGGACAAGAGTATAAGGGCGAGAATATAAGTCTGCGAGAAATATTCAGATGGGTAGTGTTTGTCAAAAACTTGAGACAGATTCCATGGTATTTATCTCTCGCACTTGTTTCCAGATAGATAGCCATGTTAAGCTTTTGCAGCCAACTCAACAGTCTTCTGGTATCGCAACAAAAGTTTAAAAAACAGGCATCTGGATTGGATTTTTTAAGTAGAAGTTTCACCTTTAATCCAAAAGGCTTTCTCAATTCTGAATTGAAGAAATTCATTCAGAATTCATTCAGAATTGAGAAAGCCTTTTGGATTAAAGGTGAAACGTCTTCTACTTAAAACATCCAATCCAGATGCCTGTTTTTTAAACTTTGTTGCGATGCAATTACCCTGGATGAGTGAGAGTCTTCACAGACATATTAGGGTGGTAAGTTCTAACGGTCACATAACCCACCCAGTTTTACATTTTTTGTGGCGATCATTAAGTGAACACAGCAGTCATAAGTATGAACTCATTGTTCGCTATGGGTGCGACTTTACTAAAAACTGGACGTATCGATTTTTGGCAAAACTATTGTTAAAATGCAGTCACATGACCAAGGGGTGCGGCAAATCGCCGTAAATGTAGCTGTGTTGCTGAGTGCCAAAGTATGGTCATTTGATCACAGGGGAGAAGCGACCTTCAGAACTTTAGATCTGGGTTGCAACTTCAAATAGTCGCTAAGCAACTGGTTGTAATTCGAGGACTACTTGTAAGAAGAGCAGCGGGGGGAACTGTGGTAGGTTTTCAAGATTCCATTATTATATAAAGTAATTTATGATAACAATAAAGTGGCATCCCTGGAATCCTTGTTGTGGTTAGGGCAGATGTTGTAAGCACCATCACAAAATGGCTTCTGCAGTGGTTCCAATACAAGGTGCCCATGGAGCGACCCATGGCACTGTTGCAATCTGCAGGGTATCCTGCAAGTTGAAACGCAGCTGGTGGTTGAAGCCTTGCCAGATGGCAGGCCAACTTCCCATTTATGCTTTCTTTTAATGAAGAAAATCTTTTTGTAGTCATTCTTTCAGTCCAAATGTGGTGGGCCCTAGTAGGCAGGTGTCCCAGGGCACATGGATGCCCGTGGATGCCAGAGCGCACACCTGCTTCTCAGAGCAAACCACACAATCCTTCCAGAAGAAACTCTGCTTGAAGAGAGCTGTTAAACCTTCCAGGCAGACAATTGCTGGGAAAAATTCGAAGCAATAATTCTTCCACTATTGAACTACAAGCAGAATTACAATGGATTTTCTACACCATGAGAGTATATCGCTCTGTTTTTATGCTCTTTCTCCTCCTCTTCTGCCCATGATTCGATGGGGACAAAAATATTTTGAATATTAGCACATTTTTATTAAAATCTCTGGAGGGCACCCAGGATATCTTCTCATTAATCCTGATGTAGATCAATATTAACTAATATAAACATCATGATATTAACATCATTAATCTAATGATGTAGATTAATATTGACCCAGAAGTACTGTCTAAGGTGTGTACATACTGATCAGTAGATCGTGGTTCTAATTCTACACTTTACATTTTCTACTGGCTGCATACTTTGGATGCACACTTTACTGTTGAATACATAATTTTGTTTATTTCATTTACTGTTGTACGAAGAGCTGCTATCCCGGAGTCAAAAGCCTTGCATGTCTAACTGTGCTAGGCCAATCTGAATCTGATGTTGTTGCCTTTTAATCATTTTGAATTAGAACAAACAATGTTACAGCTCCAATTAAAAAGCACAATTAAACATTATGCACTTGTAAATGTTAACAGCAATTTATAATATTTAAAAAGCCTTAATCATAACATTTTAGCAAAACAGAAGCAGTGATTCAGAAAATTTCCTCACCGATTTTTTTTAAGTAGCATTATAGTGTTACATGATCTTGTGGTTACGTTAATATGGAAGAAATGAGATTTTAATCATTGTCAAATTATTACAGTTTAGTATTTTATTTAGCATAAAACACTATCGCGCTTTTAGCATAACAGCACTGTAGTGCTAAAACGTTAAATGTTTCCATGATATTTTAGTGCTAATTAGAAAACTAAGCAGTTAATGACAGCAACTGTAGATTAAAGTGAAACTGTGCTGAATTCACCTGTTCAGCTTTCTTTAAAAAAGTCATGCTGTCTCCATGCAAACCAAATTTTTTTGTTTTGAGGCAAAAAAAATACTTTTGATTTTTTTAAAAAACAATTGACTATAATATGGCAGTTTTATATAAAATACCTGAGATTCATCCTGCTTGAAGGAAACGTGGCGACAAACTTCAAAGTCACAGAAACTGTTTAGAAGAGTAATTCTTAATCTTGGCCACTTTAAAATGTTTGGACTTCAACTCCAGAATTGTGGGAGGTGTAAACTGTCAATATAAAATAATCTGTTCGTGTAAATGTAAATAGGATGGGTCAGAGTCCACTTATTGTAGGTGTTGATGTACAAGTGATTCACCTCTGTTCATCTTCTCTGCCTTGGAAACAAACATCAGCTGACTTTCAATGGAAATATCGAAGGCCTTCAACAGCAAGTTGACTAAGTTCATATCAATTAACAGCTCACAGCTCGGGGTCTGAAGTGGGTCCCCTTAAGGAAAGTACAGTATTTCTGAGAGCTTCCAATAATAAAACTAATTTATTTAGGTCAGGAGCAAGGAACATCTCACCATCTGTTGGACTGCAGGGTATCTGGAAGATCATAAATTTCCCAATCTTGATTGAGGTAACTGAGCTGACGTTGGTTAAATTACATGCATGCCAAGATTGTGATTGGATTCTGCAGAGAACGGAAGATGAAAATGTTTCGGGGCTGTTCTTTATTTAACTAACAACTAGTCACTTTCTCAGAAGGCCTCTTGGAAGTCTGACAGAACTCCAGAGTTAAAGCTGCCATTTGACCAGAAGAAGGGAGAAGTTGCATTGTGAGGTCTCCTGAACATGCCAATATTTGGTGAGGTCATCTTCTTTACATCCGATTAGAAGTCAACTGTGCTTCCAGAGAACCCAGGCAATTTGTTGTTGAAACTATATTTGATCTTCCGGCTTGATTTTAGTTTCTGGACTTGATTTTTCTTGGAAAACAGCAATAGGGAGAAACCACAGTTGATCAGGGACTGAATAAGGTGCACTAGTGAGACTGGAGGGAGGATCAGTGATACAGGCATAAGGCGGCAGTAGTCGTCTCCAAAGCGATTGTTCTCTTTTTTCTTCACGACACATTATTACTTTGGTGGACATCCAAAAGTTCTTCTGCCAGACTGATGAGGCCATTGTCCTCCAAGGCAATGATCAGCCTCTGAATGGTGGCCTTCTTGCCCTCTGAGTCAATATACCTGCGGAGCAACTGATATGCTTGTTCATACAGGCCTTCACGTTCATATTCAACAGCCAAGGTGTCTATATAGGAGTCCCGAAGGGCTGGACAGTTGGTCTTCAGATAGAGAGACCGGCCTACCTGCTTCCATTTCTTTGACACTAGTTTGGCAAACTTCTGATGGTCATCAGAGGTGATTTTTCTGTTTACTTCAAAAGGAAGCCAGAAAGTAAATTATTTTAGTTTATTGCACACTTCTGGTTTACAAAGATCTGTTTTGGCTACAATTCTATACACCACCTCTCCTGGGTTGGGGTCTCCACCGATCTCTAGAGGACAATTTCCCAACATTTCTGAGCTGTTTCCTATTCTAATGATGATCTAGTGAAATAATAATAGGAATTCATTGATTTACAACCATAATTGGGACTGGAATCTTGGTTGTTGAGCAAAGCAGCTGTTTAGTGAGATGTCACACGCTAGTTCACTCAACGACTGCAATCCCAGAACTGCTGGTTGCAGTTATTAAGCAAACTTGCCGGTTGTTTAAGAGAATGGAATCCCAAGTAAGGACTGCAGGAGGAATGTGGACAAATTTGAGAAATGGTTTGGAAAACTCAACCTTGCCTCTGTGATCAAGAGAAACTGTTTCATTACTTTGTTAACTTACAGAATTCAGGTCAGTGACCGTAATAAAAAAATAGCTAATGCATAAGCTACAGTGTCCAACTGGTACACATATAGCGGTGCCTCTGGGCAGCTACGATGATCAGTGATAACCGTTCCTTACTAGGTGGGAACATCATAACTTCCTTTTTCAAGGAAGCAGCGTTTCTGTCCCCTGCTTGGTTCCATGCATATGGCTGAAGGCCATGGTCCCGCAGTGGGTGGGTCATAAGCCAAGCTGGGGATAAAAAGTTAAGGGGTAAAAAATTCCCTGAAATACATTTCAAAAGGCTACAGGGGTGAAGGCTTATACAGCCTTAGGGGTCCTTCAAGGTTACACAAGGGCTGCACGCTTCCCCAAAGCTGAATTTTTGGCAACACTAATTTAGACAACGGCCTTGCTAAGTACAATGCTCAGTACTGTATAAAGAAACTGTTTTCAGTGAGCCCTCTAACGGGAAGCTAAAGAAATACACTTTCATTTAAATCTGTCCTTTTACTACAATTGTGAACTCTTACAGGTAGTCCTCAACCTACAACTGTAATGAAGCCTGCCACTACGGTTGCAAAGTGGATCGCCCATGTGACCAATCCAATTTTACAAGCTCTTTTCCCGTAATTGTTAAGCAAACATCACAGCCATTAAGCAAACCCATTATTCACTATGGGCTGGTTTTACTGATTTTCAGCAAGAATGTCATAAAATGTGGTCTTGTGACTGCAGAACGCTGCAAACAGCCATAAATACAGGCTGACTGTTGAGCACCTGAAATGTGGTCATGTGACCATGAACTTCAAAACCAGGTCATAAGTATCCCCAGGGAGGTCTGTCATAAGTAGAGGAATACCTACACTTTAGTGGTCTAATTGGCAGAGGCAGTTGGAGAATATTCACCTTGCAGCAATTTGCATAATGAATCAATGATAATAATGAAGTAATTTGGACAGCGAATGAATTATGATCTGTTTCACGAGAAGTTGTGCTGCACTGTAGTCTGGGAAAATGAAGATTCGCTGTACAGTACATAACATCTATGGCTAAACAGTGATCTGAATACAGAAGGCAAAATGTGATTTGGAATACACGTGAGCTTGCCTGCAGCTCCTGCTGGGTACATCATAAAGCAAACATGCTTTTTCCGGGATTGTCTGCCAACTCTGGAGGGCAGGCACATAAGACCAGGAGAAAAAGGTGCCATTGGAGGTGTTCTCAGCAGGAAATAAATTTTCTTGCATTTACGTAGCAAAAATGTTAATTTCTCTTGCCTTGAGGTAGCAAAAATCTTCAATGCATTTCGGTAGCAAAATGAGTGTGGCAGTGTACAGAAAACTTCTATTGGCATCCATGTTGAGAAAAGGTCCAAACCCTCTGTGACTGCAAACAAAGGCCTGCAATGCATTCGTTGACCTAATTTTATCCTAAACTAAAAGATTTTTACATTCCAGAAATCACTTAAGTCCAAGGGAATTTTTGCATCTGTAATCTAGCCTTGACAATGCAGAAAAAGGTGGAGTGGCCCATCCATTTGATTGATTATAGGTAGTCCTTGACTTATATAATGGGTCCTACCCATTATGGTTGTTAGTTGTGATGGTCATAAAGTGGGTCACCCACATGACCAACCCACTTTTAGGATCTTTTCTGTGGCAGTTGTTAAGTGAACTCTGCAGTTGTTAAGCAAACCAGTTGCTCACTATTGGCCAGTTTTGAAAAAAAAAGTAAATGCCGGTTTTCTGCAAAAACATAATAAAATGCAGTCACACGACTGCAAGATGCAACAAATGGCTGTAAATTGCAGCCAGTTGACGAGTGCCTAAAATGTGGTCATTCGGGGGGACAGCCATCATAACTTTGGAATTGGGTCATATGGAATCCCTGGGGAGATTCGTTGTAACTTTGAAAGGCCACTAAGCGACTGGCTGCAAGTTGAGGACTACTATATTCCTGATTTCCCCACTGGCCCTGTTTGCAAGCTGCACAAAATTCTGTTAACTGTGGTGCTTCCTGCCACATATACCTGTGGAATATATGCAATTTCAGAAAAGAATATTTGTAGTTCAGGGTTGAACTGTGGGTCCTTGGTGCTTTCTGAGCTTGGTTGTTTCCTTGCAGACATTTCATTACCAAACTAGGTAACATCTTCAGGGATGGAAGGGAGTAGGATTTGCTCTTTATTTATATATACCAGTGGGTTGGCCCATCAGTATTGGTGGGAGTATTCTTGGTGATATACCCCAATAAAGGAACTACCAATTCAGACAAACAAGCTAACAATAAACAACAGCCTAATCAAGGAACCACCACCAATACTCTAACCAATACTGACAGGCCAACCCACGAGTATATAAAAAGAGAGCAAACCTCATTCCCCTCTAGCATGGAGGATGTAGTTAGTAATGAAGCATCTGCAGGAAAATAACCAAGATCAAGGAGCACCTAGGGTCCAACAAATGCAGCTTTCTTTAGAAAAGACTACTTAGATGTTGCATTGCAGGATTCAACATACAACGCTAGCAAAGTAGCAACTCAGTATGCGTGTACCCAATCATGCCTCATTCTTCTACTTCCTACCTCTGCACAGCATTTTCTCTTGAGTTGTCCCAGGTCCCTGCCAGAAGCACTCACCAAACTGCTGGCCCTGGAAAGTGAAGGTATCTTCTTGCAGCAAAGGCTTTGAAACCTCCGGAGGACTGGAAGAGGCAGGTGAAGAATTCAACGAGGGAAGGGAAGAATTCAAAGACAGAGGCGGCTTCGGAGATGAAGAGACGCTTTCCTGACAATTCAGATTCACAAGAATTTCTTCCAGCTCTGCTATTTCTTCATCTCTGAGATGATTTGGCTGCAAAAAAAGGAAGAATGAGTGAGGAAGGTAGAGAAAAAAGTTTCTGTAAATTATGTTCTATGTTTGTTAATATTTTTCTGATCTGCCCAGATTTAAAACAAGCAACGCGGCAACTCTTGGTTGAGAAAGCCAATGGGTTACATACGCTGCTATCTGAGTCAGTCCTTGCTGAATGGTGAAATGTGAAGTCATGATACCACCCTCATCCACCCTTGAGTGCAAAGTTACAATACTAGCACAAAAAGGACTGTGTTTCTACAGTGACACGTTTCACCATTTAGCTCCTTCTGTGGATGTCCACATGGCCTTGAGAAATGACTGCAGCAATGGTCAACCAGAATATTTCTATTTTAGAATGTTTCAACCAGAAGCTTTTTGGGGTTTTTTTTTTGATGGACAGTTAGTCCTTCAGTTGCTGTTGCAATTGGGACCAGGATTGCTGTTGCTAAGTGTCATGTGATGTGACTGCATTGCTTAGTAAGGGGCAAGATGGCCTAGCAGTTAAGACGCTGGGCTTGTTGGCCAGAAGGTCAGCAGCCCAAGTTCGAGACCCAGGCACCGTGTAACAGGGTGAGCTCCCATTATTTGGCCCAGCATTGCAAGTCCTGGTTACGGTTGCAACCCCAAGACACACTGGTTCCTAAATGGGAAGTGGCGGGGGTCCCAGGTCAGGAGTTGCTGCTGGTGATGGAGGTAGTAGAGGAGACTGTGGACGCTGTGCGTGGATAGGTTGTGTGCGCTGTGGGTGGGAGAATAGCAGAAGTAACTTACTGGAGTAACTTGTGACTTTCCTGCCAATTTCCCCACTGACTTTGTTTATGGAAAGGTCACAAGTGGCAATCACATAGCCGCAGGACACTATAACCGTCATAAGTGCGAACCAGTTACTAAGTGCCCAAATTGTGATCACATGATTGTTGGGGATGCCAGATACCTGGAATTTTGAGGACCAGTCATTCAGTCCCCTTTATTCAACAGTGTCACAACTTTGAAATTCACTGAATGAGCAGTTGTAAGCGAGGACTACCTACAAAGCTTTTGTAATATATGCATTTTGTAATAGATTATCCTAGAGGTAATAAGTCTGTCAACATTTGGCAGTGAATCAGTAGCTTTCTAAAATTTAAAATCTTATTTTAATAACTATGTGCATGAAGGATATATTAATGACAATAATGTTTAAAAATTATGGGGATTAAGAGTTGTTTTGGTAACTGTCATATTACTTCTGAGACACCCTATATAATAGAGGAAGTTGATTTTTTAACAATATAGATCTAATATATAATGGAAATATAGTCACACTGTCATACACTATTTGTTTATATATAATTTCACAGCTGAGTTACATTTTTTAAATAAATGTTAACTGTAATATTTCTAAAGTCTAAATGAAGTAAGAAGAGCCTTCCACCTATTATCCCAGGACCTGGCATGATGGATTTTAAATTACAGTAAAGCAAATTTTGAGTAAATATTAGGAATTTTTTTCTAAAGAATGAGCAATTCAATAATTGAAATCATTGACTAAAAAGATTAAGCTCTCCTTCACAGGATAATTTTGGATTTCTACTCTGAGCAGAGTTGGATTTTGATGGCCTATAGGACCTCCTTCAACCACATCATAGCTCTAGTAATAGAACAATCCTAGATATTATTAAGAAGTAATAATTTTCATATAGTATTAATCTCAGAGAAAAGAATCTATAATGCCATGTGTGGCAAGTTTCCAAAAGAAGCCGTAACTTTTTGTTAGATGTATATTCTACCTTTCATTTTATGAGCTTAAAATTCCATTTTATTCTTTCTCACAATAACAACCTTGTGAAGCTGTAGAACCACTGATAAGGGAGGGAGGGAGGGAGAGGAAGGAGGGAAGAAGGGAAGGAGAGAAGAAGGAAGATGGAAGGAAGGGAGGGAGGAAGAAAGAAGGGAGGAAACAAAATCAACAACCCTGTGTCATTTATTTATCATTGTGTGCGCCACACACTTGATTCTTGGAGATTATTTGTTCAATCGTTAGATTTATTTTCACAGAGGAGCTTAAGGAAGTAGATATAGCATTCCATTCTATTTTCCCCTATGACCACCACCATATAAAGTAAGTTACCCTATCAGGTAAGAATTAAAGGAAGGGATTAGTCCAAAGCCCTCAGGAGGAAGGACTATAATCTGGGTCTCCCCATTCCTAGTCCACCACTATCACCACGGCCAGCCTTCCAAGGTAGACTAAACTTGGAGACCAAAGACACACGAGCTAATACTACTTTCGTTGTAGGCTACAGTAACATTTCCACCCATTACAATCACTGACCCACATCTGGGAATGAGAAAGTCCCCTCGGGAATTTTGGGGCTCAGAAGGACAAGAACCCAAGTCAGCACACTCTCTCTAATACCATATCCATTACAGTGCATTATTTGCTCAATGATGTCATTGTATTTATTAAATTTATGTGTTGCCCATCTCGCTGGTGAAGTGACTGCATATGAGATTGCTCTCGAACCTCCTCATCGCCCAGGGCTTTGTGTATCCATTACAAAAAAAAAACTACATTTAGTTTTCTTAAAACATTTGCTTTCACATGAAATAGCAATTCCAGGCTCCTCATGTTTATGATTCTAAAACAACTTGGGAAATTGTGGGTAATGGGTGCTGAAATCTGAAAAGGAAGGCTCCATGAAATAGCAAAAATGGAGGAGATGGTGAGTGAGGAGATGAGGATAACGAAACATTTGGAAGCTAAAACATACTGAACCAAATAATAAAAAAATAATCTCTCCGTGCTTATTCAAATTTGCATACACTAATTTTTCTAGATGGGATCTTGGATGTTGTGGGCACTGGACCTATATTTTAGTGGCTGTATCTCCCAAGTACCAACCAGACACCTATTTCAGGGGCTGACACTTACCTTCTCACGAGAGATACATTCCAGACAACGTTCTTCTTCCAGAATTATGGAATCTAAGTTCTCAGCACCAGTTTTCAGCTCCATCTTCAGGGGCTCTAACCTGGCCAAGGACAAAAAGACCATGAGATGCCTCTGGAGAGCATTTCGGAGATCTCCTTCTTGATAGCTTTTCAAGAATTTTCTGCAGTTCTCTTGCTTGCAGAATTTGAGTTGGATGATCAAATAAGGGTCGCTACAATGGATCTTCAGAATATCTAGTCCACTGAGGGCCCCCGTGGAATCTGGGGAAGAAAGAAGAAGGAAAAGGGAAGAAGTTGAACTAGAGCTGTAGGAATTGGTGTATCACACAAATGGCTTACTGTTGGTTTGCTACAACAGAGGATCTAGGCCAGTGTTTTTCAAACTTTTCAAACGTGAAATGTTAAAAGTTCATGACAGTCAATTAGAGAGACTGAACAAGTATGGTTGTTTGCCAGAAAGCCTCTTCTCTCTAAAAAGAACACGGCAGCACGACTTGGGTTTACAAAGCTGCATCTGAACAAATCACAAGGCTTGAAGACCGTCCTTTGTACAGACGAGACCAAAGTGGAGATGTTTGGCCATCATGCACAGTGCCACATAAAAAAGAAAGCGCACCCTAAGTTCTACGGTTTTACGGATCAGTTTATAGTAAAAATCATCTGGTCCTTAGTGTAAGGATAATCTTGTCCAGGCTTATCTGAGCCAGGTTTTGCTTCCTGCAGATATGGGAAGAGATAATCTCATCCAGGCTTATCCGAACCAGGCTTCGCTTCCTGTAGATATGGCACGTTCACCGGGCACACCCATGAAGGCTCGCTTACAGACTAAGCAGGAACTTGGGAGGAGATCTCTGCCTGTGAAGCTCGTGATAAAGAATGATTAACTCTTG
>JANHZU010001805.1:177180-187395 GCA_032468055.1 Acrochordus granulatus
AGAACTTGGACTCACCGACCTTTATGGGGTCTTTGGAGTTATCTGAGCTTGGTTGCTTTCTTGCAGAGATTTCATTCCTCAATTAGATAACGTCAGCGTTAGAAGGGAGTGAGATTTACTCTCTGTTTAGATATAAGTGGCTTGCCCTGTTGGTGTTGGTAGAAGTGTTCTTGGTGGTTCCTTAATTAGCTGTTGGCCCACAATGTGTATAAACAGAGAACAAACCCCAGTCCCTTCTAGCACTGATGATGTTCCCTAGTTGGGTGATGAAACGTCTGCAAGAAAACAGCAAGCTCAGAGTGTGCCAAGGACCCCACAGTTCAACCCTGAGCTACAAACATTCTCTTCTGTTGTATCCTTTGTTTACAGGTAATGTAATTACCTCTTCTAATGTGATTCTTCCTTGGCTTAACTGACCTAGGTCACCAACTCAGTTAGGATTTATCAGATTAAAAATGGTCCAGAAACTGCCTGAATAATAAAGTACAAACCTGAAGGGGCAAGGGGCAAGGATTTTCACTCACTTCTGAGGATTGTATAAACAGAAGATGAGTTAGTAGATGTTGCTGTTTCCTCTTCTTCCCCCCAATGATTTGCTGACCTCCTGTGTTTGTGCAAGCCCATGCATTCTCTTTGCATGATGCTGCATCTTTTTTCATGGTATTGTGCAGTTGAATGCAGGGAGCTTTCATCCAGAGTATTGTTCCCCCCTCACAGCCCACCCCATTAGCCATGTCTGCATATTGTGTGTGGAGAGCCAATGTCTCTGCTGATAGGACCTCTATGGGGAAAAAGGGTGTTTTCTCAGCATTGCCTGGGACACTAAATGGCTCTTTTTCCCTCTGATCTGTGCAAAAGAGAGAAAGAGGAGGCACTGTTGCAAAACGATGGCATGAGAGTAGTTTTGTGAGTCACAACACTATGCAGGACTCAACAACAGCCCTTGTTATGGATGGTTACACCAACAATGTGCCAGCTTTTCTTACCAAGCTCTGGACTCTGGTTGAAGATCCTGAGACCAACCACCTTATCTGCTGGAATACGGTGAGTCTAACTAATGTTTTGGGATTTAAAAAGATGACCAATTAATTCCAAAGCACTTGGAAATTGGGTACTCAATTCCTGTTACACCAATCTGCAAGCAATCAACATTAAATGTTTTAGGGCTGCCTATGTATCTTAGGTTGTGTGTTCCTCCAGTGCATGTCTGAATGATCCTAGGTATTCTAGCCCATTGTCCTATTGAAAAACTCCCAGCAAGGTCTTGTCCTCAGCTTATGCCAGAGGTAGACACACTTTTGGACTGATGCTGAAACTTAAATTATTTGCAATTCACCTAGAGATCTTTGCTAGTGAGTGGATCAGAGATTATGTCAATGGTGATGGAAGTATCAGTATGCTAATAGTGACAAGGATGATAAGCATTCTGATTTTGAAAGGAGGACTTGGGTTTTCAAAGCAGCTGTTCATATCAGAAAAAGACTCATTTACTGGAAAGCAAATAGGTGAAGTTTCTTCCTCCCACTGGTCTCTATCCCGTGAAATGTTAGTGTTCCATGAAAGTATTATTGCAAATAGATGTGCTAAAGACTTTGCTTCTCTGTATGCTAGTTTTCTGATATAGATAGATAAAGTTAAAAAAAATTAGGAAAGACAGATTGGTGAACACGGTTGGTAGCTATGGGCACTATCTTGCTTTTCTCCTGCTATGAATGCAGCCATAGAGTCACAGAACATAACTCCCAAACTGTCCAGTCCAATGTCCTGTCATTGCAAAATCCTTTTTCTCTTTACAGCCAGCTCTCTAGCTTCTGTTTCAAAATGTCTTAATGTTAAGTCTAGTACTTAAAGTGCTAAACAGTTTATACCACAAGATTTTATCCTTGGATTTCACTGACGTTTCCTTCTAATCTGAATTTATTGATCTGGGCCTTATTTTCAAAGGAGTATCCCAGTGCACTGGCCAGTTACGTGCCTATAAACCCAAAGGTAAGAACAGATGCGTCCTAGTGTAATATAGGGTAAAACTATAGTGATGAGTTACAGAATAATTGATGTGTGGCTACTGTGTAGTTTTCATAGTTTCTGCCATCCAATTTATAGACTCTAGGTAATGTCCAGCAGAGTAAAAATACAGAATAAAAATACAAAACTATATTAACAGAAGTCCCCACTCCCGATAGTACATTCAATCCTGGTTAAAAATATACAGTGATGCAATGGATTTTAGCAGCCACAAAATGCCAAATGGGAAGAGTATGCCATAAATCTATGGAAGACACTTTTGAATGTTTTGGGGTTTTTTTTATTCTGGAAGAAAAAGCTAAGGATGTGTCATTATTTTGAGCTGCCTTTGGGGATATAAGGTGTCTTTAAAAAATTGTTATGTACTATTCAGCTGCCAGGCCAAATGACAGTCTTCCTTGAAGCATATTTTACACTTAATAATTATTTTATTGTCCATAAAATAAAAACTAAAAGTTTTGAGCAATGTTAAGAAATCATATAATGCCTTAGGATGTTGTGTAAACCCAAATATACTGGTTTTTGTATGTTTGCAGATCTTTTATTTCTGCTTACCCAATAAATGAAAGATTCCTGAGTTACTCACTAATCTATCAGCATACACAAAATGAAAGTGGAAAAAAGTACATAGTCAAGCATTAAGTTAAGTATAATAAATTCTGGCCTGCAGGGAAGAATCTGCCTTACCAAATCTATGTACTTGGCCTGAGTTTCAGACAAGGTATCTGCTTACTCAGCCAAGAACTGCTCTGCAAGGAGCATCATGGATCCTGAAGATCCATTTTTAGATAGCCTTCCTCATCAACTGGGTGTCCTCCATATGTGTAGGTTTCAATGCTCAAAATTCCCCAGCCAACATGATCATTGTTGAGATTTCTGGGAACTGGAAGTCCACACATCTAATGATAACAGGTAGACCTTGACTTACAAACATTCATTTAGCAACGATCCCAGACCGCCAGCCTTCCAGCCGGCAAGCCAAGCTCTTAACCACTTGCGCCACCGCGCCCCCTTTTAAGTTAACCATAGCACTGAAAAATGTGACTTACAACTCATCCTCACACTTACAACCATTGCAGCATCCCCACGGTCACATGATCAAAATTTGGGCACTTGGAAACTGGCATGTATTTATGACAGTTGCAGCATCCTGGGGTGATGTGATTGCCATTTGAGACCTTCCCAGACATCTTCCGACAAGCAAAGTCAATCGAGGAAGCCAGATTCACTTCATGACCACATGATTCGCTCAACAAATGCAGTGGGTTGCTTAAAAATTGTGGTAGAAAAGATCATAAAATCAGGCATGACTCACTTAACCTTGTTTAGCAATGGAAATTCTGGACCGAGCTGTGCTTGTAAGTCAAGGACTACCTGCATGGACAAATTAAGCAAGCTGTCTCAAGAGCTGGTCAATGTCATCGTTCATCTGTCAGGGAAAGTCAAGGATGCAATAAGTTGGTTCACTCAGGCCCCATCTTGACCGGGCAGCTTCCCACCCTGCCACTTTGTTCTGGTGGGATGAAGCCGCCTCAGCTGAGAGAGTGTTTTTCCATTCAGACAAGGTTGGTGCAATCTCCCACTGTCCACTCAAGTGGAGAAAAGCCACTTGTTCAAGAGGGAAAGCCCAGATGGAGCCCCAGTTATCACCTATAGCAGGGGTGTCAAATTTGACAATTTTAAGACGTGTGGACTTCAACTCCCAGAATTCTGGGAGCTGAAGTTCACATATCTTAAAGTTGCCAAGGTTGGACACCCTTGACTTACAACATTTCTGAGCTTGATTTCTTTTTTTGTCAACATTTCACCTGGGAAGTACAGTGCTGCTTTCCATTCACCACACAATGTTTGTGGGTAGAGGCCTGTACTTTTGATCACTATAGTTAAATAATTGAATTGGGGAATTGGAAATGGTACCCCCCCAAAAAAAATCTCTCCTTCCCAAATTAGAGGGCTGGAGATTGAGAGGAAGTCATAACATTTCCAACGAAACAAGAACATAACAAGATTTTCCTCCTCTCATGATAGATTTGAAATTATTTATTTTATCAGTTAAATCAGATGCCATCAAGTTGAGTTCATCAGGGAACTACCTAGACAGATAACAAACACTTGTTCTTCTTCCAACAATCATCTGCAGCTGTTCATTCTTGATCTTGTTCATCCATCTTGTTTTCATGACCCCATTTTCTACTTTCCTTAACCTTGTCATGTGTAGTAATGTTGTCCTCTCCATCATCCTAACATCTAGATAAATTGTGGAAGGATGGAGGAGACAGGATTATTGATGGATGCTAAATATGATGGCTGTTATCTCCATCAAAGGAAGATCAGCTGCTAGAAGCCACAGTTGGAGTGGTCTCCTGGCTATGCTTGTGAGCTTCACAAATGTGCTGGCTACTCTTTGTCACAGAATGATGGATTGACTCAGCCCTTAAGCTGATGTCGCAGAGCATTCCGATAATCAGGATGCTTGGGAGACCTTTGTCAGCCTGCCTGAATTTATCAGCCTCCAGCTTTGCCTTGTCTTGCCCTGAAGATCTTGGTCTTCAGTGGTAGACCAACAGCCATTCTTATGTAAGGTGGTTTCCTGCTTCTTATTCTAAGGAGCCTTGCTTGACACTTCATTTAATATTCGACACCACTGAAAAAGGATTTGTTAATGAATTGTTATCTCATGGGCCAGAGTGAAAGAACATGTTAGGCCATGATGTATTTTACTAGGTTTATTGTGCAAACCTTGACAGTGATGGCTTATTCAGTAACCAGTGTTCAGCAGGCTTAGCCATTGGCCTTAGCAGGACATGAGAACCCAACTAATGTGTATAAATCTGCCACATCTTTCAACTTGTATGAATGTATCGAGCTTCATTTAATTAAAAATGACAGTGACCTTTCTTGACCTAAGTGATGATTCATGCTCATGCAACTCATTTGGATGAGTTGCTTTTCTCAATACAGCCTCCAGATGCTTTAGCAAACTTGCTGGGTAAGCTAGCACTACATGTTACTGAATAAACCATAATTGGCACGGTTTGTGCAATGAATCAAGCAAACTTAAGCAAACTACATTATGGCTTATTGTGTTCTTTCACTCCGGCATTGCCTGTTCTTCGAGCAGATAGTCCCAGTCCTCTATGAGTTGTCTGAGAAAGATTCTTGTTTGAATCCTTGGAGAAAAGCTTTGAATCAATGAGGTGGACAGTTTTGAATGAGACAGAGTATTCGTTCAGCTTGGATCAGAGCAACTATATGCTGATCCCAGTTATGTCTGGAGTTTACGGAACTTCCCTTGAGGACTACCTCGAAACTGCAACTGGCTCATAATGCAGCAGCTTGAATTATTATGGGTGTTAGTCGATTTGCCCATGAAATAGTTGTATCTGGGAACTGCACTGGTGTCTAGTTATAAAGGTGCAATATGATAACCAGTACAACTTGCAGAGTGGCAGTAATGACTGTACAGATCATGAAATGTCCATCATCACTTCAGCTGCTGTTTTCTGAAATAGGTACTACAGTGGTGCCTCACAAGACGTGACTCATCCGTTCCGGAAGAACGCTCTTAGTGCGAAATGCTCTTAAAGCGAAACAAGGTTTCTCATAGGAAACCATGGAAAGTCGGACGATCCGTTCCACGCCCCCAAAAATATTCACCAAAAAATAATTTTCAACGGAATTTCATGCAGAAACGATTGTCCCTAACATCTGAAACAAGTAACCATGATTAACACACGATATAAAGCAGAAATAGAACAAAGTAACCAGCACTTACGGATCTGCTTCCAGGTGGATTCTGGCTCAGAGGATCTGCTGCTGCCGCTGCTGAGGCAAAACTGGCTTTTCCCTCAGCAATGCCATTCCGGGCATCAATGTTTCTTGCCTCCGTACTATGAGAGGGGGAATTTACAATTTCTGCTTTATTTTGTGTGCGCGCACTTTGAGAATATCCCCCTGTCCCTTGCCCGACAGGCAGAGCTTCTCCCAAGGCTGTCCCAGCTAAGCTCATGGCAGGGACCCAGCCCCAACCCCACTCCAGCCGCAAGTGCCGAGGCAAAGCCAACCCAGGATACCTCGTGGCAAGGCAAGGCAGAAGAAGTGCGCATGGTGCAGCCCTGAGATTGCTGGCAGCTGAGCCCTTCCAGCCACTGGGCCACGCCTCACGATCACCTTGAAAAGCTGCCGGCAATCCTGTGGCCATGACATGCCATGCGCACTTCTGCCTTGCCATGTGCCGTGCCTTCCCAAGAGGTGTCCCGGGTTGGCTTCACCTCAGTGCTTGCCCGCGTCCCTCTCTCGCTGCCCCTGCTTCCTCGCCCGCCCCGGTGGGGGGAGAGAGGAGAGGACGGGGAGGGGACTTCCTGGAGGGAGAATCTGGAGTCTGAAGTCTCGGGAGTTCCATCTCTTGAATGCCTTTCACTTAATTCACACAGCAAAAGAGAGGGCTCCGTTGTGAGATTTCCATGTGAGCTCATCGCGCGATGCTCATTGCGATCAGGAACGTCAACTTCAGTCACACACACAGTAACGGAGTAAGCCACATGGCAGTGTAGGCAGAACGTGTGTGCTGCCGCCCGTATTGCAATAGAGTAAGCCACATGGATTTCCTGAACGGGAAATACAGAGCGCGCTGACTGATGACGTGCAAGGTATGGCGTGAAGGTTTCTCATCATGTGAGTCTAGCGGAATAAATTTTATTAAAATTTTTTGGTCGTCTTGTGAGTTTCCCATCTTGTGAGTTAGTCGTCTTGTGAGGGACCACTGTATATAGTTTCTGGTTAGTCTTCAAGGGCATCCCCAGATAAGAGGGCATCGCAGTAGCCCAAGTGAGAAATGACTAAGGCATGGGTGACTGAGAAATGGGGCTCTTGCCAAGGAGTTATACACAGACTCTTCTTGTTACAGCTGCCTCTGCTCCTCAAGGCAGAGTGGGCTGGAGGAACGTGAACAATCCAGAACTAAAGATGGGGTGACCCCAAGAATTACGATTTGCTAATCCATTTCACTCAGTCTCATTCCAGGAGGTAGCTAAATTCTTGGAGAGCTGATCAGAACTTCGGAAAACTGTCCACGGGCCAAATGGCATTAGCTGCACTCTTTGGAAAGGGTGGGATGGGGGTTGGGCATCATCCTTGCCTTACTTGACCTCTTTGTGGCTTTTGATACCATGAACTACGGTATCCTTTTGGAGTGATTAGAGGACTGGGGGTGGGTGACACTGGGTTGTGCTGGTTTGCCTCGTTCCCTGGCATTGATTTCAATTAGTGGTGACTGGGGAGGAGAGATTCCTGTACACCTCTGGCCCCTACTATGTGGGGTACCACAGGGTTCGGCGCTGTCTCTGTTCCTCTTCAACATCTACATGGATGAGATCATCCATTACCATGTGGGGAGGTATCATCAGTATGCTGATGATACCCAGTTGTACATGTCTTCCCTGGCAAATTAATGCTGTGAATCTCTTATTTCGATGCCTGTACGCTGTGAGCGTCTGGATGGAGAACCATAAGCTTCGGCTGAACCCTATAACGACTGAACGGCTTGGGTTTGGGGTTCTAAGGGTTCTAGGTCTATGCCATCTTTGCTGCTGGACGGGGTTGTCCTGCCCCAAACACACCTCATGTTCAATCTGGGGTCCTCCTGGACTCACGACTCCTACTCGAAGAGCAGGTGGCAGTTTTGGCTAAGAGGACCTTTGCAAAGCTTTGTATCATGCACCAGTTGTGCCCACCAGAGGCCTGGCTCACAGTCACACGTGCCCTAGTCAATAATTTGGGGCATGAGATCTAGAACTAAAGATGGGATCCATCTTCACCTGTTTGAGTTGTCCTGACTGGACAACTCTAATGTGGCCTACATAGGGCTGCCCTTGAAGAGTATCCAGAAACTATCGCTGGTGCAAAATACAGTAGCATGGACAGCACGTTGCACCTCAAGCTGCATCAGGTGACAGCCTCTTCCACCTGATGGTGGAGAGAGAGCACTAAAGATGCTGGTTGTGACCTTTGAAGCCCTAAACGGCACCGGACGGAGTCATTTGAGAGACCAAATAGAGGGTGGGTGACATGTCAACGTGGTTACCAAGCAGAGGGGACCCATAGATCTCTCTTCTGCCGGACCTGATGGGATGGGCAGATGCAACCTGAGAGTTATTTGGTCTCCGGAAAATCCCCTTTTCCTTCACAGCCTCCTTGCGTGCTGCCCAGGGCCACTCTTGATGCGATGGGTGGCCATTTGAGTTGGATTCGATGAAACAAAATAAAGGCGGTTCCCTTTATGCAGGAATGCTGCACTTCAGGTGACTGAAAAGATTCCAGGTTCCCCTTCTGAGAGGATGTCGAGCTGTCTCTGAAGCCTTGCAGCCGTGCCTCTCCGCCCTGGCAACGTTGGGGTGGGTGGGTGTCCGCTCCCAGAATTCCCCAGTCAGCATTGCTCCGGCTGGGGGATTCTGGGAGCTGACGTCCACCCGTCTCAACGTTGCCAGGGTTGCCTTCCAAGGGTCTTTCCCGGCGGGCGTAGCGCCTGACCCGGCGTGGCTCCTTGCGGTGGAAGCTGAGCAGTGCTACCGCGCCGCTTTCCTCCGCCCGAGCCTGGGGAGCGGCATCAGCGCCCGAAGGAAGGCGGCGCTTCGTCCCGGCCGTCGGTTGCCGAGCCACGCCATGCGCCCATCGACGGAGACGGCGTCTTCTGAAGCAGGCCTAACCCGTCTCGCTTCGTCTTTTCGTTTAGGGTGGCACCAGCTTCCACGTCTTCGATCAGAGTCAGTTTGCGAAGGAAGTCCTGCCCAGGTACTTCAAGCACAGCAACATGGCCAGTTTTGTCCGGCAGCTGAACATGTGTGAGTAGTGCTTCGACCTGAACTGGGAGGGGGTGGTCCTCTGGGTGCCACCGTACTGCAGGTCCCCCCTCCCCGGTGACTGTCATGCGAGCTGCGTTCTAGATCAACCAAAATGAGCAAACATACAGGCAGTCCTCGCCTTAGGACTGCAGTTGAGCCCACAGTTTTGGCCATAAATCGTGACGGTTTTTAAGCAGATCACCTTCTGACCATGCCTAATTTTACGACCTCTTCTGCAGCAGTCATTAAGTGAACACCACAGTTGGCGAGTGAATCCATTGTTCACTATGGGGTGTTTTTTGCCAGAAACGGTCGTAAATTGCAGTCACGGGACTGCGGGCTGCTGCAAATGTCAATGCCTGTGAGCTGATGGCCAAAATGCGGTCATGCGATCCCGGGGAGCGAGTCCCTTTTCCAGGGTCCATCGTAACTCCGAGCAGTCGCAAAACGTCCAGTTGTCCGTCAAGGACTCCCTGAGAAGGGGGAAACAAGAAAGGGATGGACAGACATTTCGGAGAAGAGCAGATGCGCCGCTCCAAAATGTGCAGCTTTGAGTTCATCTTGAAAGTCGTGGTCAAACTGACCGATGTGGTGGTTGTGATTTGGACTATTTGTACATGAATTCACACTACACACGAAAGCTGCTGGTATTCTGACTTCACTTTGAGCTTAAGTCTCCACCTTGCAAGAAAAAACACGAAGGTCGATGCGTTGGGGGCCTCCCTTCCCCTTGTCAGAAGCACGATCAGAGGGGACGGATATCTCACCGCGCAGAAAGCCTCCTCCCTGGACCTCTGCACTGGGCAGGGGCTGAATTGTGGCACGTAGCCAATGCCTCTTTTACATTTATAAGATGCTTAGAAAACCAGTGACTTAAATATTGCAAAATTTAAATCAGTGTTTTTCAAACTCAGCCACTTTAGGATGTCTGGACTTCAACTCCCAGAATGGCGACCTGGGGAATGCTGGGAGTTGAAGTCCACACATCTTAAAATTGCTGAGGTTGAGAAATGCTGATTTAAAAGAAAGCAATGAGAGAAATGGAAAAAATAAAAATGTGATAGGGAGATTTGAGTCATGTGTTAAATTGAGCCAAAAAATCTTGGTTTCCCCGCTCTTGTAGCTACAAAGGAAAGGAAACAAGCAACGTTTTCAAAATCTGACTTTGCCTTAGGTTGAATCTTCAAACACTAACACTGGAAGGTTGCCTTCGCCATAGAATAGCGAAGATGGAATCTCCATAAAGCCAAAGAGGAATTCCTAAGAGCTACAGCTTTTACGTTCCCCTTCCAGGGGAGAAGAGGAATTCAGCTTCAAAGTTCGAATCTGACCTCAGCAGGAACTGGAGGCC
>JANHZU010001805.1:187495-201408 GCA_032468055.1 Acrochordus granulatus
ACGTCTTCGACTTGAGAAAAATCCAGTCCAGATGCCTGTTTTTTAAACTTTGTTGCGATGCAATCACCCTGGACGAGGGAGAGTCTCCACAGACAATGATCTGCAGGGTATTTCAAACTTAGGTTCAGATTCAGGTTCCTTACTGGCCAAGCATGGCTAGATATGCAATTCGACTCCGGCACAGCAGCTCTCAGCATCCCTGCAAGACAACCGAAAACATCATAATAGCATAAACAATTTCTGTAGTAAGCGCTACAGTCCAGGATCACGACAAGAATTCCCTGTTCTGATATTAAGGGGTTTAATTAGAATTGAGGGGCAGGAATGTGATTATCGGGGGAATTTGGTGACTTGTAGTCCGTCTTCTCTTGCAGTCGGCATGTGATGTTCTGAATGTGGATTTTTAACCTAAAACGAGAAAAGCTCGGAGTGCCCCATCTTATTCCGAGTCTGAAAAAAAAAAAGAAAGCTGAACTTGCTTTTGTTCAGACTTGGGGACAGAATTTGTCCCACATGTGCCGCTAAAACCTCTGTTGTACAGCCAGTGGTGATAAAACCTCACAACTCTAATCCCCATTGCGGCCAGGAGCCTGTGGCCCTTCTCCTGGGTGACTGTCCTTCGAAAAACCTCTAAGAAGGTTGCAACATTTTTTTATCAATAAATTTTGGAAGTTGCCTGTTTCCTCCCACGCATTATGAATGGTTTGCTGTGAATTGCTTGAGCATTTTCCCACCATTCTTTAAAATTCTATTTTATAGTTACTGTATTGGTCTTTTTCTTGTGTATTAATGATGTGACTGGCTTATTTTGGATTCGTTTGCAGACTGAAATATGAGGTACCCTGTTTCAACTCTCTGATGCTACTGCATACAAGAGTCCTTGACTTACAACCACAATTAACACCAGAATTTCTGTTGCTAGGCAGGGTGGTTTTTAAATGGGTCATGACCACTTTTACGATCTTTTTTGCCACAGTTGTTAAGTGAATCACTGCAGTTCTGAAGTGAACCATGCAGCGATTAAGCAAATCTTGCTTCCCCTATTAACTTGGCTCGTTGGAAGGCAACCAGGAAGGTCACAAATGGCACTCACGTGAGCCTGGGACTCTGTAAGCATTGTAAATACATGCTGGTTGCCAAGCACCTGAGTTTTGACCGCATGACTGGCATGTTGTGATGGTCCTAAGTGCAAGGAACAGTTGTAAGCCACGTTTTTCAGTGCCGTTGTAACTTCGGATGATTGCTAATCAAATGGTTGTAACTTGAGGACTACCTATAATCAGATAACTTCATCTAGTTCATGTTGACAGCTTCCAGAAAAGTTAATAGAAGTAGATCTGGCTAGTGCTGTGGGAAGAGACTACCAGGGAATCCCAGAGGCAGAGGCTAGACTGAGAAGTTGAAAAAATGTCCCGGAAGAAGGCAGGGCCGGTCGGCCTTTGTGCTGCAAAACTGCGTGGATCGGATAAGTCCACTCGGTTCCTTGAGGTCAAGCTGAACTCGGGGGATGCTTGTCTTGCTGCCCCGGGTCTGGACCGGTGCCTCATTTTCTTGCCCCTCGGCAGCCCTGGTGTGTGAGCGTTTGCCCTGTCATTGTTTTTGGAGTCATCCTCTTACTCGATTTCTGCTGTCTGTTGCACGCAGACGGGTTTAGGAAAGTGGTGAATATCGAGCAAGGCGGACTTGTGAGACCAGAGCGTGACGACACGGAATTTCAGCATCTTTATTTCCTGCAAGGCCATGAGCATCTTTTGGAACTGATCAAGAGGAAGGTAAGAGATGCCCGCTTAACGTTTGGTAGAATTCACCTCGGCGTGTGCGTGAAATTCCACTTTCGGAAGTGCAACGTGTGCGCTTGGCTGTAGTCCCCACTTCCCCGAGCTGGGAACCCGCCACTTGGTTCGGAACTCGGCGGTATATTGTCTTTTGACCAAACAGCTGCCACGAAGGCGATTTCCTATTCACAAAAAAGCTGCTGTTGGCAGGTGTGGCTGGTCGCCACTGGCATTTACCGCAGGGAAGCAAAAGATGCATTGGCAACCCGCCAGCTCTCCTCCCAGAGTGGGGAGCGCCAAACATTGCAGCCTTATCTTTGAGTTTGTTGGAGGGCTGGAAGGATTTTGGGGCGGCCTGGACACCCATTCCACTCCCTACCACACGGCTATCCACATCCCCAAGAGAGATCAAACCCACTTAGGTCTTAACCCTTAAGCTACAGGAAGTCAGATGGATGCTGCTCCATTCCCACTGTAATGCCAGCTGATGCCGGGTTTGCCCCATTGAAGGCCTGGAACACCTTTAGGGTTGGGATTTGCAGGAGAGGCAGTGCCGTTCTGAACAAATCATTGGGGGAAGAAGATCGGGCAGTTACTTCTCTCAAATCCAGGTTCTGTCCCGATCCAAGAAAGAAGGGTTAACTGTAGCTCCTGGAGCGGTGATGGAGTACAGGTAATCCTCGACATATGATCGCAATGGGGTCTGACCACTATAGTCACATGTTGAAACAGTTGTGACCAACCCAATTTTACAGCCTTTTTTGCAGCACAGATTAAGTGAATCACCAAGGTCATTAAGTGAAACAGTTGTTCACTATGGACAGGGCTTTGCTGAAAATCAGAAGTGACGGTTTTTAGCAAAACTACCGTAAAAATGTCGTGACATGACTGTGGAAGGCTGCACAAGGCTGTAAATATAGCCATGTTGCCAAGCTCCCAAAATTTGGTCACGCAACTATGGAGAGGGCCTAACCATTGGAAGTCTGAATCCAGCTTACAAGTCTTGTTTTTCAGGTTGGTCATAACTTTGATCAATTGCTAACTGACTGGTCATAAGTTGAGGACTACCTGTAAGTCCTTAAAATCAATCATTGGCCAGATTTGAACTTTTCTAATAAGAGTTTCTTGCAACCCTCAGAAAAATGTCCTGCTCTCCAAATTTAGACCTCTCTCAGTGATGCTTGGACATTTCATGAGTCCAAATATGCATATCCAGGCTGTAGAACTAATTCATGATGTCCTCTTCTTGTGTACTCCAAAGTAAGAAAGATCTGGCTGCAACCATGGACTATTTTGTCTGGTGGAGGCCATTAATTTCAGATTTTCTACTCAGGTTTTCTCTTGGCTTTTCTTCTGTGTTATGGTCATTACCTAAAAGTGACCTTGACTTTGAGTGGTCATGAAATGCAACAAATGGTTTGCAACAGCCTCACAGGAGATGAGAACATAGACCTAGATCTCCCAGGATGGGCATCTCCCTTAGAGACTGCTGCAGGAGTCCTGATCCTGCCAGTTCTTAACTTCAGATACTTCCTCTGTCTCCGCTCCGTGGCCATGGTGGGCTCTGCTCGGTTGGACCTGAAAGGGGAGCAGCAAAACAGTGTTTGGGCCGTGAGCTGGCGCCTTTCATTTCCACATTATCTAGAGTTTGGAGAACACCGCTTAGACAGATATAGGAGGACCCATCCCTTTTTCGAATCATGTTTGTTGCTCTTCCCTTTCTCCTCTTTTTTCCTTCAGGTCTCTGTTGTAAAAAGCGAAGAGACCAAGATGTGCCACGGAGACCTTAGCAGAGTATTGTATGAGATCCAAGTCCTGAGGAACCAGCAGGAGATGATGGAGTGCCAAGTGCAGGACGTGAAACAGTAAGTCAACGCCTTGCCTTCAGAATTACCGCTTGGCGCTTACCGCAGGGGCTTTGTGACATACAAACATCAGCTTGGGGACTGCACACAGCCCCCTCCCTGGGGAGTATCGCCATAGGTCATCAAAAGTGACCTAGAGTTCATTCCTATGCTGAAAACGGAGCCTGTGATTTTGGCATTTGGACTCAGGGAGGGCTGCTGCCTAAGCAATGATCAGGCTTCTGTTGCAGGGAACCATTACCTTTGACACCTATCAAGGAAAAATAGGAGAAAAAGACTGTGATGATTTAGAGCAACCTTGGGCACTTTAAGAAGTGTGGACTTCAATTCCCAGAATTCTCCAACCAGCATGAAGTCTCCATGGCTGGCTGAAGAATTCTGGGAGCTGAAGACTTCACTTCTTAAAAGTGTGAAAAGGTGAACAGATTTGAAGAGATTTTGTATGAAGATGGATATGAAAGTTGACCACTGCGGACAATAAAATGCCAACAGTTCTTAAAGCTTCAAGTATTGTAAAAGGTGAGGAAGTGAATACAGGTAGTCCTCAACTTATAACCATTCATTTAGCAACCATTTCAATGTCACTGAAAAAAAATGAACCATTTTCTGGATTTTTTTTCTGGATTTACACAATACAGTAGACCATCAACTCTCCAAATGGGCTGTATTTATACAACACACTAAGTCCCCCTCTTAATAGTTAAATATTAATCAACAGTTAAAATTAACCTATCAAGACCTGATGATAAATGACCCACATCTACCTAGCCACTGAATTATATATGCCTGTACACGTTATTATGTATTTCAGCCTGCATTGCTAAGGAAGTCTTCTGCAACCCTTGTCCTTTCAATCAGGGCAATAGCAGTTCTAATGAGCTCTTGTCAGGAGCCCAGGTGGAGCAAGGTTGCCTAGAAGTACAGTATACCAGCATGGAAGTAGGTGGTCTTGAAAAGCCAGTGGTTAGCTGTGTGTCCAGCATGATAACTCTTTTTTTCAGGCAAAATGAGGTTTTGTGGAAGGAGGTTCTGTGTCTCAGGCAGAATCATTTGCAGCATCAAAAGGTGACCAATAAGGTACTGAGGGCATTGAAGTTAATGGAGCGCCAGTAAGATGTATTCTCAACCTGTGGTGTGCTTACACAATGCTTTGCTTAACTGCTTTCTTTGACTAAGCCATCCTTGGTTGCACTTACATATCATGCGAAGCTGTGGGTTGGGGTTTGCAAACCATGGTTGCTTGCTTTGTGCATCATAGTAAGCCTAGATCAGAGACTCCTACTCTTCCTCTTGAGCACCTTCCCCTTGAGATCTGGAAGGCTCCTATGCTTCCAATTAGTATTTCTCAACCTTGGCAACTTAAAAATTTGTGGACTTTAACTCCCAGAATTCCCCAGCCAGCGCTGAGAACACCGCTTTTAACCTTCCAGAAGCTATGAAGAGTTGGCTTTTCCCCAGACACTGATAGGGTGAAGATGAAGTTGGACAACAGTGTTGTGTGTTGCATTAAAGGAGTCAGATTGTAGAACCAGGCTTTTCTGCTTTCTTTTCTGCTTATATTTTTGCATGATCTAGCTTTTATATTATGGTTGTGAGCTGTCTGGTGTTCCGGTTTTAAAATGGGCAGCCCTACAAATATTATAAATAAATAAATAGATGCGTGTATGCCTTGATGCAAATTTCAGCTCCTTGAAAGTCTTATGCCCACTAATGGAACTTAGCAAGTGCTTAAATCAAAGTATCTCAGCCCCTCTCACCCATTCACCACGAGCTCGCCTTCTCAACTCACGCTAGTTGTTGGGATTTCTGTATGTTTGTTTCCAAATTCTGGGAGACCACTGATTTTGGCAAAGCAGGGGTGGGCTTACGTGTCTACTCGGAAGATGTCCCTGTGAACAGCATGGGAGCACCAGATATGCAGAAAGAGGCTGCCTTGTTGCGTGCTGACTGATATTTTCCCCAACAGCTGATTCAATTTCTGTTTGGCCAGCTCCAGGCAAGTCCCAACAGTCCTGGGATACAGAGAAAGCGGTGAGTACCATCATGTGACACCTACATGGGCAAGGAGATTTTGGGGGGCTCCTCTCCTCTTACAAAATGTGATGCTCTGTTCCAAAGGGCATGGCAAATCATGAGACTTGGGCACCTGGTGATCGGGATCTGAATAGGAGTGTAACTGATGAGTCAGAGCTGCTGACATGGCTGGTTCAGGTCCTTGGATAACCACCCAGTCAGCTGCTGAGACCTTTGTTTTGGAAGCATGCTGGGCTGAGTGAGAGGAGACCAGTGCGGAAGAGTTGGGGTGGAGGCAACTGCTTTGTAAATCCCACCCTGAGGAATTATTTAGTCATAGCTCTGAGGGGTGAGGGAGATATAGCTGGACTGGCATGATGTCATCTTGACTTTGTTTTGGTCTATCTCATTTGTGGGAGATTCTCTGGGAGGACGCCAAGGCAGCTCGGGAACCTTATGTGGGACACAGGAGCAGTTTACCAGTCTTTGTTCAATATATTGAAGGAGAAGAGAAGTGATCAAACCAGCACTTGTTATCAGCTAGAGCAGTGTTTCTCACTTTAAGATAGTGGATTTCAACTCCTAGGATGTAGTTCCTATTCGCATATCTTAAAAGTTGCTTTGTGAATAGGGCAGTACAGAAAATTAATCAATAAATAAAAGTTGTCAAATTTGAGAAGCACTGAGCTTAGAGTCTTCTTTCTTCACCACCACCCTTCAACAGGTTGGATCTACACATATCAGAATTCCCAACTGTATGTGGAATTCTGGGAGTGGCAAGACGTTTGCAGGGCACCAAACTGGGGAAAACTGTGTTGTAGTAGTCCAGATGGACAGATAGAATTGCCTTTACAGGTAGTCCTTGACTTACAGCTGTTCATTTAGTGACTGTTCGCACTGAAAAAAGTGACTTACAACTGGTCCTCACATTTATGACCATTGCAGCATCCCCACGGTCACATGATCAAAATTCAGGCACTTGGCAACTGGCATATACTTACATGGTTGCAGTGTCCCAGGGTCATGTGATTGCCATTTGTGACCTTCCCAGCTGGCTTCTGACAAACTCATACTGGATTTACTTAATGATTGTGTGATTCATCTAACAACTGCAGTGATTTGCTGAACAACCATGGCAAAAATGGTTATAAAATCAGGCATGAGTCAGTGAACCACCACCTTGCTTAGCAATGGAAATTCTGGTCTCATTTGTGGTTGTAAGTTGAAGACTACCTGTATTCAAACAGAACCAAGGAAAAAAAGAAATAAAATATAAAAACAGATGACACAATAAGAACATTATACATAAAAGTGTTTCTCATACATGTTTTAATAAAATAGATTCAGTAAAGGATGACCATATTTCATTGTAATTGTCTGTATATAGTCTATTTAATAACCTCATTCATACATTATAAGTAACATCAAGTCTTCCATTTACTAAGAAAAGTTATGGACTTATAAATATATTGAGAGAGACAGTTTGGTGTAGTGGTTAAGGAACTAGGCTATAAACTAGGAGAATGTGAGTTCTATTCCCATTTTATGCTCAAAACCAGCTGACCTGGGTCCAGTCCCTCTTTCTCAGCCCTAGAAATCAAGCAGTGGCAAACCTGAAATCTTGCCATGTCCAGGCAGTCACCAGAAGTCAAGACCAACTCAAAAGGTGCGGTGGTGCAGCGGCTTATGGTTGCCAGTTATGTCGTCCAGAAATGGCCGGCACTCTGGCGGTTCAATCCACAGTTCCACATGACGGGGTGAGCTCCTATTACTCACCTCCAGCTCCTACCCACCCAGCAGTTCAGAAGCACGTCAAAATGCGAGTGGATGAATGGGTACCTCCTTCGGAGGGAAAATGCTGGCCGGCAAAACGATGGAGCAGCGAGTCAGAGCAGAACTCGCCCATCCTGGAGGTGGAGCAGGAGTCTTGGAGGATGCCCCGGATATGAACATCGCTAGCCAGCCGAGGGGGGCGGGGTAAATAAAAAGAAATGTATAATCTCTAATCTATGTAAGCCGCCAAGAGTCTCCGGAAATTGGCAGCATAGAAATGTGATTAATAAATAAATAAATAAAAGCACAATAAATAAATGAAATAATATGTGATAAAGTCCGTGGGAGCTACACATCAGTATGCAAGGGTTAAACTGCTTTGCCTCCTATCTGCCCATAGATCTCTTATGTTGGATGACGGGAACCCTGCCCCACAAGTGGCAAAATTCAGGAGACCTCTGCCTTTGGACCCCTTTCATGAGCCTTGTTTCATTCAGTCTGTAAGTTTGGGATAGCAACTTATCCCCATCTTCTGCTTTATTGTGCTCAGGGATTGGCTGACAACAGCTGGTGTGGGATGTCAATAAGCTCTTAGCTGGCTAGTTAGCTGATGAATTGAGGAGCTGGATCTGGATCTGAAGCAGAATCATTTGTGGGATTGTAATGGTCTGTGGGAATGACATCGGAAGACAGAGGGACAGCCACAGACAGGACAACAGGTATCTCAGCCAACAGAAGGAGGGAGGGTGTGGAAATGTTTCCAAAGGGACTCTCTCTAGTTTTCTGGAAAGTGAAAGGAAAGGAGTGGAGAAAGACTTTCAATCTTGCAAAATTCTATGTAATAACCTTACAGTAAAGATGGAACTCGTACTCTGGTTGTGCTTCTCGTCTGGACTATCTCACAGGGCTAACAGAGATTGTCTTCATGGTTTGCTATGTGTCTCGAGTACAAGGACAAACAGCCAAGTGGCTCCAACCATCCTATGCTACATACATTCTGCTACAGCTCTTTTCCCCTGTTTTGATTTATTTTCCAAATCAGAATTTGTTGTAGGACTTGGAGGAAGAAGTTCCAGGCAAATTTGGTAGGTGAGGGAAAATTTTATTTGCAAACATCTCAACCATTATTACCCAAAGAAATAATGTAATTGGGGCTCTTCAGTTAAAGGAAGGCAGGTTCCAAATGAATGTTAATGGAACATCCAAACAGGAGAAAATATTTTGGCAATGAAATCAATTAATTAGAGAAGTAGTGATCTTTGTAGGATGTGTTTAAGGACAGTTTGGACAGCCATCTGTCAGCCCTTCAACACTGTCTATATAAGAACACCAACCATGAGTACTAACACTACAGGTAGCCCTGAGTTAACTAACAACCACTCATTTAGCAACTGTTCAAAGTTATGATGGCACTGAATAAGTGGTACTTACAACAGATCCTTGGCATCTGTCCCAGCATCCCTGCAATCAAATGACTGCATTTTGGATGCTTGGCAGAGCTCACAGTTAGTTGCAGCATCTTGTAGACAAGTGATTGCAATTTGCAATGTTCCCTACTGGCTCCCACAGGTAAAGTGAACAGAGAAGCCAGTAGAGAAAGCTGCAAGTCACTTTGGTAAATTGCTTGCACTCTCCCTCACCTAACAGCAGCTACATGCCTACCTGCCTGCTTGCAAACTTCCTGGAACTCGCTTAACAAACCCACAATCTTTGTTTAACAATGGCAACAGGAACTTCAGGGTATTGCCATTGCTTAGTGGTATGGTTGTATCTTATCACATAGCTGGTCCAATTGCTGTCATAAGTCAAGGACTACCTGTAGATTTTATTGGTATGCATAACTGCCGAAGGGCACTGTACAGAGGAAGGATACAAATGACAAACATTTGGTTTGTTACTTGATAGAAAGAAAAGATAAAGAGAATGTTGCAAATTTATGAAACAACCTTTGCACTGGAATGCTTTTGATAAACTAGTGTATCCTCTCTGTACTTTTCACACTATTAGGATTACAGTATAAACTTGTAGATAATACCAGCATGTGCAATAAAAAAGGGCTTATTCTACCTATCTCCTTTCACACTATGTCATTCACACTCTGAAGAAAGGGCGCCGTCTAGCTTCTGGTATCTGTCTCCATTGACAGGTCACAGCCCTCAGCTATAAGCTTTTTAACACATATGCCTGCAGAATATGTGAACTATTTCTAAGGCAACAAAAGGAACAGAGGAATTAGACCTCTGGAGAATAAACTGAACCTCCCTGATGCATAAGAGTCAGAGGATGGCTTAGAAAGACATTGGTGGGGTTACGGAATTAACCCCTTTCCTGGACTTGCATCATAAATTAAGCTGATAAAGCTGCTAGATCTTTCACAACCTTGGCCTGGGGAAAGAGAGGTATAAATATTGGATATACACTCTTCAGGAGCTTCATCAGAACAAGGAAAATGTTTTTTTCTTTCTCTTCCTTGTTTCTAGCCATCTACAGAACCTACCTCGTGTTTAAACAACCCCATTCCAAGGGGGGCCATCATTTCTGATGTTTCTGAAGCCACCCAGTCCAGTCCAGTGGCTTTACAACTGCCTCCCGATAGAGAGAGGTAAATAATTAAAATTTGCTCTGCTGGATAAAAATAGGTTTTTGTCGGCACTGAAAAGGAGACAAGAAGGAAGGGTTGACACCATCCATTTCAGAAGATTACCCTAATGCCTTGTCTCTCGTTGAGATTGGACTTCCATGGTCTCTAGCCAGCTTATAAATTTGTACCAGGTTGGGAGAGAAATCAACATAAAACTCACATGCAAGCTTCGTATAGATTTCTTCCACAAGAGTCGACAACAACTTGATGGCACACAATCTATCAATTGTTGTACAATTTTCTTCTCATGTTGGAAAGTTTCTTATGGTGTTCCCAGATCTTCTTTTTGCACAGTTCCCTCTCTGTCACTCTACAGCACAGAGTTGCACGTGGCTTTTGCATTGCAAACTGCATTGCACAATCCAGAACAAGGCAGAATCACAAATGGATGCATGAGAGACTTGGCATCCAGATACAAGGCAAACCCAGCTTTTGTTACCCATCCACTTTATTTAATCGGGAAGCCTTTTTCAAGCAGGAAATCCATACTGCAAAAGAGGCTTTTCTTTCAGTCGTATAAATATTTTGCTTTCTACTAAAAAATGTGATAAAGAGAGAAAGGGAGCAATAAAAATTGGGAGAATTAGTGGCAGAGAGGAGAGGTGTTCTCTGTAATGTTCTCTCTGATCGTCAATGAAAAGCTCAGGAGGGCAGGAGAAACTTCACAAGAAGTTTTGATATTGATTTGGGTTTTATGTTGATGCAAGTAGTTCTAAAGTTGATTGCTCCTAGAATGGATAATGCTCCTGCTAGGTGTAGAGAAAAAATGGCCAGATCCACTGATGGGCCAGAGTGGACTAGGTTTCAGGATTGGGGGGTAGACTGTTCATCTTGTGCCAACTCCTCCCTCTACATAGGAGGAGGATAGAAGGAGGAGAAGTGCTGGCGGAAGAAGTCAGAAGCTTATATTATTTATTCGTGGGAATGCTATGTCTGGTGCTCCGATTATTAATGGGATTAGACAATTCCCAAACCCGCCGATTATAATTGGTATTACTATTATTATAACAGCACGTGCTGTTAGTAATACATTATAGATTTGGTCGTTTCCGAAAAGCGAGCCTGGCTGTGTTAGTTCTATTCGTATCAGGATGCTTAGACAAGCTCCAATCAGTCCCGATCAAGCGCTGAAGATTAGGTATAGGGTGCCAATGTCCTTGTGGTTTGTTGAGAAAAGTCAATGAGTAATAAACACTGGTAGTATGGCTGAGTAAGCTAGAGGCTGTAAACCTATCTATAAGGTAAAAACCCTTTGCTGCCAGCTCCGCAGTAATGCCAGATTGCAAATCTGGAGAAGACGTATATGCCCGGGGCGTCTCCGTTTTTCTCCCCTTAAAAATGGAGAAGTAGGCTATGGTCTAATAGGTTTGGACATCTAGTTGTTAACTAGTTTTCTGTGGGATTGAGGCCCACTAGTCTAGGGAGTTTTAGTTTAAGAAAAATGTATGTGTTGCAAGCAGAAGTTGTGGTGTAGTGCCATGAATTCTACAGAATCTAAAGGAGGGGGGCGTTGTGGGGGGCTTTTAAGGCCTCTGGTTTAGGTATAACTTAAGTTTCTAGATGGGGGGTTATTGGTAGGGTTAGAATTGATAGGAATAGTAAGGGGGTATTTTTTGTGGGTGGGTCGTCATTTTATGGGTGTGGTATTGGTGTGAGGGAGAAGGGTTATTGATGATATGTGTGTGAGTCGTATATAAATGTAAGGGCTTAATAAGGATATGATGTCTATTAGGGTTGCTTCTATTATTATGCTGAATGAGATTATTTTGTTTAGAATGAGTCATTTGGGTATGAATCCGGTTAGTGGTGGGAATCTGCTGAGTAATAGGATGATGAGGGTTAATGCAGATGAGAGTTGGGGGGAAATTAGTAATAGGGTCCCCATGTCTTTAATTGTTGAGGTTGATGTTTGGTGGAGTGTGATGAGAATGGGTGAGGTTGTTATAATGTAAATTAATAGGGTAATTGTGAAGATGTTAGGTGCAATGGTAATTGGGGCTAGGATTCAGCCTGTGTGGGTGACTGATGAAAAGGCTGTGAGTTTTCGTATTTGGGTTTGGTTTAGTCCTCCTAGGCCTCCAATTGTGATGGAGAGGTTTGGTATTGAAAGAAGGATCGTCAAGTGGGATCAACAAGAAAACGTCAAGTGGGAAAGGGTTGTAAGCCTTTTTTGTTCTGATCCTCCCACCCTTATATTTCTGACTTTGTCTTCAACCCATTGTGCAGATGGCTTTGTGTTGTTTAGACTATGGTATGGATAAACCACAGTTATGAGAGTTATAAGCCAAGGTTAAAAAAAAAAGTAAAAGTAAAGATTTCCCCTGCCAGTTGTGGCTGACTTTAGGGGGTGGTGCTCATCTCTGTTTCCTCGCTGAAGAACCAGCATTGTCCGAAGACGCTTCTGTGTTCATGTGGCCAGCATGAGTATATGCCAAGGTGCACGGATGCTGTCACCTTCCCACCAAGGTGGTACCTATTCATCTACTTGCATTTTTACATGCTTTCGAACTGCTAGGTTGGCAGGAGCTAGGCAGACAATGGGAGCTTGCCCCATTACATAGCAGCTCTTGAGTCTCGAACTTGAGCCGCCAACCTTCCAGCCAACAAGCCCAGCATCTTAACTGTGCACACCACTGTACGCCTATCAAGGTTCACCTGATACTATAAATCAGTCATTGGTTGTCCCCCATAGCTCTTCCTCATATGGGTTGGATTCCACTTCCCACAAATTTCTGGCCAACATGTTCAGTAATCATGGGGGCTGTGGTTGGAATGCTTTAGTTCAGCTGGACATCAAGGAGATGCCACAATAACATGTATATCATCATATCATCTCCACTCTTGCCCACCCTCCGACCTGTGTGGACACCCAGTTATTGGTAGAAAACATCTATTGGGGAAATACACTCAGATGGAATTGATTTTATTCTTATTCCTATCTAAAATTTCTACATTGGTACTCCATTCCAGCTGGCAGATAATTTAAGCCAATAGCAAACCCACCACTTTATTGACCAGATACTGGGGCAGGTCTGGATTTAACATCTCTCAAATTCTCTTTCCCAAAGCCAGGTTTACACATTCCTGTGGAAAACCACCAAATAAATGATAGCTCATTTGGATCAAAGTAAGTTGTTCTGTAGGTGAAAAACCATTACTGAGAAAGTTCTTCTGTCTGATGGAACTTCCTTTGCGATGTCACTGGACAGGAAACCTGATTTTGGAGCAGGTGGTCCACTTAATGCTTGACACTTCACACTGTGGTTCTGAGCCTCAAGTTTAGTTCTTGTTCTAAACCAGGCTTTTCATTTTTTTTCAAAACTTGCAGACAAATATTGTATAGTATAATAAAGTATTCTATGAAAACTCATTTTTCTCTTGCATAACTTTCATTGAAGATGGGCAAATAAGATAATTCTACCTTAAACCATTTGAAAACTCCACATTTGGGGCACTGACTTTGTTTAGTGCTAACTTTGGGGATTTATTTATTAATCTGTAAAATTAATGATCGTGCAGTTGGGGACCACCACCATTAAAATGTAGAGAGAGGCTTTCCTATCTGTGGGAGTAAAGCAGACAGAAGAGGGCAGATTCACACCTATTGATTGTGTTTAGTTAATTAACTAACTTAATTAAATGATGTTCAGGTTTTGCATACCGCATTGGCTAAATGGGTTGAACTGATAGATCAGGCTAAGTTGCCAAATATCAGAGTGTATGTAACTAGTGCATCTTCAATGCAGCTGGTTTATATCCAGAGTGAGCAAAATATAAATCTGGTTCTGATGTAAGGGAGCATTTAATTTTCTAAACACATCCTTTTCTCTCATGTATTTCTAAGTT
>JANHZU010001805.1:203967-216654 GCA_032468055.1 Acrochordus granulatus
AAGGCGAAACGTCTTCGACTTGAGAAAAATCCAGTCCAGATGCCTGTTTTTTAAACTTTGTTGCGATACATCTGAAAACTGGTGGGTTTCAGGAGACAATATTGAAATCGCACAAGATTTGGCGATTTTGTGCGGCGTTGGCTGCCACGTCACCTGCAACCCTTCCGGGCAGCCTTGCTTGCTTTCTCTGTCTCCTCAGGGCAGTCATTCCTGATCGGTGGGAAGAGGCTGATTTGAATTTGGAGAGGCTTCACATCTTTCAGAGAAACCAGCAGTTCGGTCTGGGCACCGCTAGATCTTTGGAGGTAAATTCATTTTTCATATCACCGTGTCTTTTTAAAAAGCTTTACTGGATTTCAGAAAAGTATAAAATGCAAAGAATAAGGGGAAAAAAGGGGGAAATGGGGGAGGGAAGCAGGGAACAAGCAAAGTTACAGGGTGCAGACAAGAAGGGAAAAGAATAGGAAAAAAATAACTTCTAACTTTCTTCAGGACAGATGCAAGCATGAAATATACTAACCCTTTGAAAAAATAAGGAATGCTTCACGAATTTGATGTTGTTCTTGCACAGGGGCCCTGCTAATTTTCTCATACTGTTCCAATTTTGGAATATATGTTGCTGAAGCATATCACCATTCCTAATGTTCAATTATTTGGAGGCCTCCAGGCATGAGAATTAAGGGCCACTGATTTCAGTTTGCTCTTCGTCACATGAGGGCTTCCCATCTTGACTTGCTTTGGTAATAACTCATAATGTTTCCAGTAAGCAAGCCCTGATGATGTTACCTAGTTGGATGATGAAATGTCGGCAAGAAAACAGCCAAAGCTGAAAGAGCACCAAGAACTCCACAGTTCCAGTGATCTCTCTGATTCCATTCATCTTGGAATCTCCTTCCTGCAACCTCACCAACCACAACTATTTTATGAGTTTATAAATCTGCTTGCACCCCCCCACACACGCACCCAAATATGTGAGTCACTCCTTGCTATTCCCTTGTATCACTTCAAGGAAATAGTCTGTATTTCAATACAGCAAACGTAACTATTCAAATAATAAAAGACTTACTTTGAATTGATGAATATATGACCGACTGATTTCAAAAGGAAACTTTGAGAGTTCTCAGGTTTCAGTTTGAGTTGCTTTGGAGTTGTCCTGAATTAATTAGTCATAGAAAGGTGCAGCAGAAATTCAAATTGGGTGGAAAACAACACTTTCCAATATTAGCATTTGCTTTTTTTTCTGGGAAGGCTGTGAAGTTTTCAATATAGAAATCTGAAAAATGGGTACTCTCAGAAAAGGAAGAGAACTTTGCATAAGAGACCGTGTCCCACAGTTCCCATGGAATTCAGGGCCGTAAGATTGTCCTTTGGCTTTCTTTAAAAATGGATTGGGCCAATATATTGGTGGTTAAATATTTGTAGCTATTGGTTAGAGCTGTGTTTTCAACCTCGGCAACTTTAAGATGCGTGGACTTCAGTTCCCAGAATTCCCCAGCCAGCCAGGCTGGTTTAGAGACATCCACAAGAGAGTCAGTATGGCTATTGTACCTGTGTGACTGAAACTCCATCCATTTTTTATGTTCATCACAAGCTACATTAAAAAGTGGTAGGATTTCAGTTGTACACAAAGGTTGTGACTCCTTTCTTGACTTTTTTATTCCCCCCTGCAGATGCCCTGATTGTTTATGACTTCTTCTGACTACATGTTTAGAAGCAGTATAGTTGTGAACATCCGTTATGAAGTGGCCTAATCACTTTATCCATGATTGTGATTCCCCCAAAGTACTAATTTAACCATTCTGAAAACAGGATCCTGAACAGATAGATCCTGGTTCTGACTGAGTTATAAAAATGTATTTTAATTAATTTTTAACTGTCTATATTCCAACTGTCTCAGTGTTTGTGATCTTCAAAAACTTTTCCTTAATTTGATCTAAACAGGCTGAGTGTCTTTCATACCTCTAGTTCTACTTTGGAAACACTTAAAAATAATTTGTAAATGATCTCCAATTAGTTTGTCTCCTGATCAAATCACCAAGCAGAAAGGAAGGTGTGAAATGCTTCTCTGTTTTGGATTGCTGTGTGTCCTGCCATAATAAAGTGTCCTTTTTGCACACCAAAGGGGAGGAATGGCCTTGCACACCTTTCCACTCCACTTCCTTGCTTCAGGTCCAATCACACATAAAAATACCTCCAATAGCTCTCATGATGAAAGCTATAAAGCTGTCCAGCCACCATTCCCTTTAAAAGTCCTGAAACCCAGGAGCAACAGTGTGGAAGGAGACTTCACCAAATGGAAAATGAATACCCTCAACTTCACAGAGTGCATTAATTGTAATACTAATTCTTACATGTATGCACATTCTTCAAGGAATGGGCTCAACTAGCTAAACTACAGTATATATATAAAAAGCAACAATTGATTGATCACAAATTTTAGTCTAGTACAGAATCCCCTCATATTCTGTTCATCGCTTTTGTTTGAGGGAGGGAGCTTCCCCTTTTCCAAAATGATTGAAACTGCTGAAGGTAAGCTTGAAAAATCTGCTTTGAACCCAGAACAAAGTGTGCCCATTTCAAAAGAGTTCAAACTCCTATATTTGCAGACAGTTTGTTATGTCCCCTTTGGATGGAGAGAGGGTCAAAGAAAAAGCATTTTACCCTGGTGAAGTTTAATTGCTGTGCAAAGAAAGCTGAGCATCTTTTTTTTCTTCTTTTATTATCAGGCCTTTAATCCCATGATACCTTTGAGTGAGTGGACTTTGAATGATGTGGAGTCTGATTTGCCTGGGGTAAGAGATGTACCTGCAGAAGGGGAGGAAAAGGGAAGTGATGCATCGACACAGAAATACCTGTTGCATTTAACTGAGGGAAAGTTACTATGATCTGCATCACTTCCAGTTCATTTTCCATCGTGCACAAACACGTATTTTTAATCTTTAGCTGCCTAGAGTCACTTTGGATAGTGAGATGGGTGGTGTATAAATTTAATAAATAAAATAAATAAATGAACTTGAATGTTTCAGAAGTGCATAAGCACTGAGGCCTCTGGGCTGGAGGTGACCTCCAAAAACCTTGTGTGTGGCCACCAGAGATCTCCAGAAGCTGCTCCTAAAATGTGATGTTTCAAAGTAAGGAAATTATTAAATATACAAGCAGCAAGCAGATGTACTAATGATTGTTTATTGTAATTAATCTTAAACCTAAGCATAACCATGTTTCATATCTGTCCTAGTCCTATCCATCCCCTATTCGGGGGCTTTGATTAAGAGTGTCCTCGCTTCAGAAAAAGTCATGCATCCAAATGCTCATCAGATTAAGCAGAGGAATTATATATAATCCCAGATCTGAAAGAAGCTGTTTGATCAAATCTCCTCCTTAGTACAAGAATCCAGATTAAAGTATTTCAGACACCTTTGAGATTAATGGAGACAAAGGTTACTTCCAGATTAGCAATCATGCTCTTGTTTCTAATTCACTTAATGTGGTGGATTAAAATAATTACATTGTCAAGCTATTGTAATTTAGTATTTTATTCGTCCAGGCGCATATGCGCATACTGTTTGTTTCTGGTATAGATGCAGACATACAAGTATGCACATAGTATTCATTTCTACAAAAAGTAAGATGTTTATAATGTTATTTTTTATTCTGACAAGATGCAGATGGAGCATCACCTGGATTAATGCCCAAGGATAGTGAGAATACTTTCAAAGACTGACTTCTATTGCTAAGCAAGATGGTTCTTAAATTATCTTTTTTTAATTTATTTTATTTATTAATTAAATTTCTATGCCGCTGAAATCCAAAGACTCAATTGTTAAATTGTTTTGCCACAATTGTTAAACAAATCACTCCAGTTGTTAAGTGAATCAAGCAATTGTTAACCCCACAATTTTCTTTGTAACTTGTGACAGTCATAAAGTGGATCACCACATGACCAGACCCAACTTTACAACCTTTTTCCGAACAGTTAAGTGAATCCATTGTTTGCTAGGGGGCAATTTGTATTTGGCAAATACATCATAAATTGCAGTCACATGAAAGTGAGATACTCAAATGATTTTAAGTGTGGGTCGACTGCCAAGGGTCCAACATGCGATCACATGACCTCTGGGTGGGGGTTGGTGGGGGTGAGAGGCTATCAGAACTTTGGAACTGGGTCATAAGTACATTTTGAAGGTTCTGTTATAACTTCAAATGGTAGCTAAGAGATTGGGTGTAAATCAAGGACTACCTGTAGACTAGTTCAATGAGCCAAAAGTTGTTGCTCATTTTTGGCTTAGCTGATTGCATCAACCTTTGGATGATGTTTTTGTGCAGGGTCTTACTATGAAGAAGAAAGGTCTGGAGCGAAGAGATGTGTACTGAAAGAAAACCTCTTAAAGGAGGTCTCTGCATAGGGTAGACCTATCCCCCTCTCTTGCAATACATTAAAACCAAATTTTTGGCTCTTAGTCAGCCATAAACAGAGAGGCATGGTGGCACATGTGGTTAAAGACACTTGGCTTCCAAGCTGGAAGGTTGGCAGCCCAAGTTCAAGACCCGGCGTTGCCATGCAGCAGGGTGAGCTCCTGTTGTTCTGCCTCAGCTCCTGCAACCAGTGGTTTGAAAGCATGCAAATGCAAGTAGATCAATAGTACCGCCTAAATTGGTGGGAAGGTAACAGCATCCGTGCGCCTTTTGGGTCTAGTCATGCTGGCCACTTGACCTCGGAAGCGTCCTTGGACGAACACTGGCTCTTTGGCTTGGAAATAGAGATGAGTACTGCCCCCTAGAGTCGGTCACGACTGGCAGAGAAACCTTTACCTTTTTTACCATCCATAAATAAGAGTGGGGATATTCATAACCTTAGGTTACTTATTATTCTCTCTGCCTGCATCTCCATTTTTGATCGTGTGGTCCAGTTTGCAGGGTTGCTACCAGAGGACCAAGGTTCTGTTCTGGCTTAGCCAGAGTTTTTCACCATCACCATTCCTCTCCCCTTTCCTTGGGTGATAGCTCTGCATTGTTTGTACTGTAGTTTTGTGTTTTTTGCATCAGGCTGCAGATGCTCACTGTGGAACAACTGGAGAAGATACAAATAAGAAATCCTTCTGAGAACCGGAACCTCAGCTCAGTACCTCTTGCCCAGTAGCTGAATGTTTACATCTGGAACATGTGGCTTTGTCTGCTGGCTTTGCATGGAATTCCAGTGACCAATACACACATTTCAGGAGGAAATATGATTTTTTCTGACCTCTTCCTGTGCTGCTATTTTTACCAATTCAGAGCACACTCTTTGAACCAAGAGCACAACATTTTGGGACGCCATGCATTCAACTGGTTTGTTCTGCATACCCCAGTAATCTCCTCCAAAGTGATGACCTCCAGACATTTTGGACTCTAACTCCCTTCATCCATAGCCAGCGCAGTTATTTGGCCAATCATATATTGTGCATTCTCCTATCTGTTTATGTAGGCTGTTCAACAAACATGACCTCTTTTAGGAACAACCATCTGAGTGGATGATTCTTCTACTATATGTCCTTTAAGTTCTTGTTTTGACCTGAGTTCCAGTTGATTCTCCTGATTTGGATTTTGTACCAGCTTTCAAACTCCTGGAGCTCCTTGAATTAGCTTAAGTATCAAGCACTAATGGAGTTGTAGATTCTAAAATGCTTTGAAGAGAATTTGTGGCTTGCTTTTGCTTTAAGAACAAATCAGTAGACGAATGTCAGAGATTATGTCATCCTATTGCTCTGTATTAGACTTTCAACTCCCAGAACCCAGTTCAACCAAAGGGGCAGTGTTGCTATGGGAGGATTGCTTTGCCCTCTTTTTCCTGTGGAGTCTATAATGGCCCAAGCAGCCACATAATATGTATCTATGTGGTATATAAAGTACTGAATGGATTGTCCATTTGTCCATCTTGAGACTACAGGTAGTCTTTGACTTATGACCACAGTTGAGACCAGAATTTCCATTGATAAGCAAGGCAGTTGAGTTGCTCCCAATTTTATCACCGTTTTTGCCATGGTTTTTCAGTGAATCACTGCAGATGTTATGTGAATATTGCAGTTGTTAAGTGAATCTGACTTCCCCCATTGACTTTACTTCTCAGAAGCCAGCTGGGATCCCAGGACACTGCAACTGTCATAAATATATGCCAGTTGCCAAGTGCCTGAATTTTGATCATCAGACTGTGGGGATGCTGTAATGGTCATAAATACAAGACCAGGTGATGCATCACTTTTTTCAGTGCTGTTGTAACTTCAAACAGTAAACAAATGGCTGTAAGTCAGGAACTATCTGTATAGTAGGTACTAGCCCAATGCATTAAAGACATAGGATATACTGCCCCCAGTGGCCCACATGGGTATAAATGGCTCTACAAGGAAAATACTTTTAAGCCATAGGACATACTGCTCCTGGAAAAGTTATCCTTAATTTGTTGATAGTTGGCCAATGTCCTTTTCCTTTTATCTTTTTTTAAAATGACTTCATCTGTTCTCTTAAAGAAAAAAAAAGGCTTTAAAGAATCCTGTGTTTGCTTCATTTGTTTTCTTCTCTACACTGACAGTGATGACCTAACAACCCTGGCATGGTAGTGCTGCATGGTTTTTATTATTTACTTTTCCCCCAGCTTTACTATTTTCATAATAATCCAAGGTGACAAACATACCTAATATTCCTTCCACCTCCTATTTTCCTCATCGCAACAATTCTGTGAGGGGAGCTGGGTTGGAAGAGTGACTGGTCCAAAGTCACCCAGCTGATTTGATTCCCCCACTCGCCTCAACAGAGTCCACTTCCCATTTGTAGAATGATAACACTAAAGAATAAATGATGTGCTACGGAGGTTATAGACAATAGGAAGCTTCAACCTGAATGTGGCATATAGGTGAGGGTCTGCCAAGCTGAGAAGAATCCTAATAGCTCAGTTGTTGGGAAAGGAGTTTGCTCTGCTTCCTGAGGCAAACTGGAAAATTACAGAAGGCACAAGATGGATAGGGAGGAGAATGCTTGGTTTGCAAGGCTTGTCTCATAGCTTTCAGCAGGCTGGAGCAAATCTCTGCTTTCTGTTTGTGAAAGTTGTCCCTCTTGGACTTAATGGGGAATCTGCAATTAAAGGGCCACAGAAATTCTCAACCAGCCCTGAAAAAATGCAAGACAGGAAGGGATTCTGATCTTTGCATCGAGTATGTCACATAACAAGCAAAATAAGGAATGAAGCGCACACAGCTGAGAACAAAAACCTTTACTTAAACTGAATTACATTTGGAAATAAATGCAAGGAAAAATATTTTAACAGTAATGTAACAACTTGCTGCTACCAGAATGCACAGTGCAATGAAACTGAAGCACTTTGGACTTTAGTGGAACAAAATAAAATGATTGAGACTTAAATATGCTTCTCTTTGGATCCAGTGCTTTAGCTGCATTGTGTTAATAAAACTACAATGAATTCTTACTTGAAATGTTGATGAGCCACCACTGAAGCATCCTAGCTCCATGTCACATAGCAGATTTGGATGCCCTCAGTGCTCTGTCCAAGCCATCATACAAGCAGGTTTGCAATCAAATGGCAGGTGAAGAACTTCAGAAACAGATCGGGCAGGTAATACCATCAGGATGTATCCTGCTCTGTCTCTTACTCCTCAGTCCAATACATGCTCAGCATCTTCACTTGCTTCTAATACTGGTTGCTCTGCATCTGTTAGGAGGGAAAACCAGAGTTTTCTTGGCAGGGACAGGTGAAGCTATGCTCTTCCAAATACTTCTCAAAGAGGGAGAATCTGTTCAGTTATTTGGCTTCAAGAAACTCCAAAGGGGAAGTTGAGATGATTCAGCAGCTAATTAAACAAGCAAACTCATTACGTGAGTAATCCCCCAGGGAAGACAAAATGCACAGTGTGCTGCCCCCTCTACTCCCTTCATCTTCATCTCAGTTTAGCTTCAGAATCTCTAACTCCTACTCAGGTTTACTTTATAGACAGAGCTTATACATTGCCCTAATTCTAATGTGGTTTGATTTTGCTTTAAGGTTCTGTGTGAACTCAGCCATTGTGGCTTGCAAGCACTTGATATGACTTAGTCCTGATTTACAGCTTCAGTGGGGATCATTACACAAAGTTAAGGTTAAGCACAATGTGTGAGTCATGTAATGCACAGACTCTGGCATTTCAGAAAAACTTTGATAAAACCAATATATTAATTATCTTGAAATAGGATAATGCTGGCAACATTCATTACCTTATCACTCTGCAGCTAAATTACTACAACTCTCTACAGGAGGCTACTTTTGAAAAGTTGGAGCTACAGCTGTTATAAAATGCAGCTGCTTGCTTGCTAAAGAGCCAGAACTATATAGCTGTATTATAGCTTTACTGTTTTATACATACTTTATTTATATAATGGTTACTAGGTGGTTACTAGTTTGTTTCCAAGTGCATTTCAAGGACTTGGGTCCTGGATACCTTTGAGACTATTTATTCCATATGTCTAGATGATATGAATGGGCATGCTGGGAGTCTCCATTCTTCAGCCTTTTCAGAATAGCCATGGAAATGTTGCTTTTCTACAGAGCTTGTTCTTCATTGAAGGATGAGTATTATTAATTTCAAGCCTCAAGAGTGTTATATAGTGAATTTTTATGAAAGGGTTGTGCTAACTTCTTACTTTTTGGATATTAAAAAAGTGACATTGATTTGATACTTAATGGTAAAATATTATTTTGCTATGGATGTTTTTGTACTAGTTGTAAGCCACTTAGTCTATGTTTGAAGTGCCATGTACATTTTTAAATAAAAAGGTATAAATGCTGCTTTACTCAACTTTTTATTCAAAAATCACCAGAACCTGAGTTTTTACTTTTGAACACTTTTTCTATAATGCTCTTGTGTTTGCTGGCTGATGTAGACTTTACAAATCCTATATATTATTGCACTGCTTTGCTTTATGAACTTTTATAAACTTTTTCAAATGTGAACTGGTTCTTAAAACCAAAAACTTACAAATAATGGGTGTGTGTGGTCCCATGCAGACAAACTTTCACAATCAGATTCTAAATACATTGACATAGTGGCTGGATTTGCACATTGCAATGAGTTATATTTGGTTTAAGTTTCCCTTCTTTGTTCTTGTAAGCACTTACTTGTGGCTTAGTGCTGCTTATTATTTGTATCACACTAAACACCTTATAAGTCAATAATTCAATTGAATTATTAATGTTCAATAAACCATGATTAAACCAAGATGACTTTAGGCTCCTATATTAACCCAAGCAATGAAAGCATATTTGAAGCATTCAAATTTTACTTCTAAGGAAATATAGTTAAGCTTTAGTTGTACTCTATGTAAGCTAAAAGTACAAGCTAGACCTATTTCAGTGAGCAGTTCTGAGAAGTAAAGTTATTAAGTGGATTTGTTCCAACATATTATTGAAAGCCACAGACAAATATTCATTATGTGTAAATTTACCTAGGCAAGGTGATCTGTCCTGAATTTCTCCATTTTCTGTACCATATAGAATTAGTTCATCTTCATCATGTTGTGATGGTTCTGAAGATTCAGAAGTGACATCTTCAATTAAAGGCCCTAGAGATTTTGCTTGATATTCTTTGATTTCCAGGGTCTCCTCTTGTGGTGCTAGAAGATCTTGGACAATTGGCATAATGGTTTCTTTTGCACCAAGTTTGGGTATCTTAGAATTCTTTGAAAAAATGGAGTTTAAGACTTCTGAAGTTACCAAATTGACAGAAGCGGTTACACTTCCTTCAGTACAACTTCTGTCATTGCTTGTTTCAGAAATCACTTCAATTTTTGGAGGAGTTATTTGCTGTAAATATAAAATGGCATAAAAATGAGCTTCTTTCTACCAATGTTAGACCATTTTGTTTTCCAAAATCAATAATTTAACTTGCCTATAGTAATCAGGATGTTGAACATTCTGTCTCTTGTAGCTTGAATAGGAAAGGTTTGGTCAACTACAGTGGATATAAAAAGTCTATACACCCCCATTAAAATATCAGTTTTTTGAGATGTAAAATATTCAGACTAAGATAAATCACTTCATATTTTCTCCACCTTTAATATAACACATAAGCTGTACAATTCAGTTGAAAAAAACTGAAATCTTTATGGGGAAAAATAAAAAATAACATGGTTGCATAGATATGCAGACCTTTAAACTAATACTTTGTTGAAGCACTTTTTGATTTTATGACAGCATTGTTTTTTGGGGTAGGAGTCTATCAGCATGGCAATCTTGCCTTGGGAATCTTTGCCTACTCTTCCTTGCAAAAGTGTTCCATATCTGTCATATTTCAAGGGAATCTCTTATGCACAGCCCTCTTCAGATCACCCTACAGATTTTCAGTTGGATTCAGATCTGGGCTTGGCTGGGCCATTCCGAAACTTTGAGCTGCTTCTGGTGAAACATTTTTTGGTTGATTTGAAGATATGCTTTGGGTGTTGTCATGTTGAAAGCTAAAATTCCTCTTCATCTTTATCATTTTAGCAGAGGTCAGAAGGTTTTGTACCAAAATTGACTGATATTTAGAACTGTTCATAATGCCCTCTATCTTGACTAAAGCCCCAGTTCCAGCTGAAGAAAAGGAACATCCAACCATAATGCCATCATCAAGTTTTACTGTGGGTATAGTGTACTTTTGGTGAAGTGCAGTATTGTTTATGTGCCAAACATACTTTCTGGAAGTATGGAATTTTTTTGCAAAGAAAAATATCCAAGCCTGGCTACATTTTGCAAAAATCTACATCAAGTCTGACAAGCGCATATGGAAAAATATGTTATGGTCTGATGAGACCAAGGTTAAACTTGTTAGCCATAATTCCAAAAATTATATATCAGAAAGGGCTGGAAGGCGTTTGCGAAGATGAGACAACTATATCGTAAATAGGAGACAACTGATGTCTAATTCCCCACATTAAGGGGCAGATTAAAGTGTTTACATAAATAGATACTTTGATTCCCTTTAATAAACAGTTAACTTCCTTGTCCAGGATCTGGAATTTGCAGCCATTAAAGGAATGGCCCTTGTCCTTAAGATGCAAATGGACTGCAGAAGACTCTGATCTTTTATGTTGTGAAAATCTTTTGTAAAGTGGCTGCTTTATCTTTCCAGTATCAAAATCTGAACAAGCTTTATTATACTGTACGGCATAAATGACATCTGCCTATGGGTATCTTATTCTTAGGATGGACTAGTTTGTGCTTCAAAGTGTTCAAGGGTTTGAAGTGTACATGTATGTTATGTTTACTGAAAATCCTTGAGTTTCTCTGATACTCTAGCAACATATAGAATGGTCACATTGCTATGTTTGTTAAAATCTTAGAAAAACTTTCCCTAGAGGAAAAAAAAAATACCTTTTTGATGAAGATGTTCTCCCTCAATGAATCATCGCTGCCATCTATATCTTCTAAATCAGGAAGTTCCTAAAAAATACACTGACATTTGAGAAAATGGCTTTTAAAAATAATGAGGTGGGGAGGGAAATATGCACCCCATTTTTTTCATCCTGTTACCACTTCACCCCATCTTTCCTGTCCTGTAGTTAACACTTACATCAAGGAAAAGTTTTTCTGGCATATCCAACGTAATATGTTCAATATCTGCCAAGTCAATGCATTCAGTTCGCAATGGCCCTTCTGTTGCAATCTTATAAACTGTTTCTAAAGTAAGAGACAAACATATTTAGTAAATCTGGATTCAATTATTATCAGGAGTGAGAACCCATTAACTTCATGCCTTTAGCTGTCTCCCCCATGATTTTTCAGGCAACAAACTCCCAGATCCTATGGCTAAAATCTGACAGCAAAATGTCACCATTCAGTTGTGCAATTATTCAGTTTTTTTTTCAAATAAGCTGTTTTTACTGGATTGTTGTACACTGCCCAGAGTCACTTTCTGTGAAACGGATGGCCATACACTTGATTAATAAATAATACATAACTTTGATTTGCTGATCTTAGCTTAAATTTGTCTCTTTTACTCCCCAAAAGCAAAAAAAAATGAAGCTGAATATGTACTACTGTACTGCTACTGCATTATTGTTCATCTTGAAGACTGAAAAACAAATGATGGCAAGCAAAAAATCTCCATTCTTGAACTTAATGGAGCACCTGTGAATTACTACATCTTGGCCTCTTTTCTGTCCAAGGCAGAGAATTCTTCAGGAACCTGATGGACCAGTCATTCCTCTGCTTTGAGAATCTGCGTGCTGCTCCAAGCCAAAGCAATGCAGGAGGTCCAAAGCACTGTGATAGCTCTAGACACAACAGAATGAACTTCTGGAGCAGCTGCTTCCACTAATGAATATGGACCCCTGGATTCCTAAGAGCCCTGTGAGCACAGAGGGCTCTTGGACTGACTTAGGGATTGTCATCAAGGTGTTCTATATAACAGTCATCCCCACTGATTTAGAATGTACAAACTTTTCTTTCTTCATTAGATAAAGGACACAATCATAGAAATAAGCCATAATAGTTGAAGTAGGATTTTATCATCCTAATGTCTATTTGAGATCCTTAGTAAATAGGGCTGAGCTGATTTTGTGATCACAATTTATTGTCCAGTGGTGCCTCACAAGACGAGATTAATCCGTTCCAGAAGAACGCTCTTAGCGCGAAATTCTTGTATAGCGAAACGAGGTTTCCCATAGGAAACAATGGAAAGTCGGATAATC